>CM069859.1:1658366-1903366 GCA_036172795.1 Pelodytes ibericus
GCTTGCTCTCTCTCTCTCTCTCTCTCTCTGGCTTGCTCTCTCTCTCTCTCTCTCTCTCTGGCTTGCTCTCTCTCTCTCTCTCTCTCTCTGGCTTGCTCTCTCTCTCTCTCTCTCTTGCTTGCTCTCTCCTCTCTCTCTGGCTTGCTCTCTCTCTCTCTCTGGCTTGCTCTCTCTCTCTCTCTCTGGCTTGCTCTCTCTCTCTCTCTCTGGCTTGCTCTCTCTCTCTTCTCTGGCTTGCTCCTCTCTCTCTCTCTCTGGCTTGCTCTCTCTCTCTCTCTCTGGCTTGCTCTCTCTCTCTCTCTCTGGCTTGCTCTCTCTCTCTCTCTCTCTGGCTTGCTCTCTCTCTCTCTCTCTGGCTTGCTCTCTCTCTCTCTCTCTGGCTTGCTCGCTCTCTCTCTCTCTCTGGCTTGCTCTCTCTGCTCTCTCTCTCTCTCTCTGGCTTGCTCTCTCTCTCTCTCTCTGGCTTGCTCTCTCTCTCTCTCTCTCTGGCTTGCTCTCTCTCTCTCTCTTCTCTCTCTGGCTTGCTCTCTCTCTCTGGCTTGCTCTCTCTCTCTCTCTCTCTTTCTCTCTCTCTCTGGCTTGCGCTCTCTCTCTCTCTCTCTCTCTCTGGCTTGCTCTCTCTCTCTCTCTCTCTGGCTTGCTCTCTCTCTCTGGCTTGCTCGCTCTCTCTCACTCTCTGGCTTGCTCGCTCTCTCTCTCTCTCTGGCTTGCTCTCTCTCTCTCTCTCTGGCTTGCTCTCTCTCTCTCTCTCTGGCTTGCTCTCTCTCTCTCTCTCTCTGGCTTGCTCTCTCTCTCTCTCTCTCTCTGGCTTGCTCTCTCTCTCTGGCTTGCTCTCTCTCTCTCTCTCTCTCTCTCTGGCTTGCGCTCTCTCTCTCTCTCTCTCTCTCTCTGGCTTGCTCTCTCTCTCTCTCTCTCTGGCTTGCTCTCTCTCTCTGGCTTGCTCTCTCTCCTCTCTCTCTCTCTCTCTCTCTGGCTTGCTCTCTCTCTCTGGCTTGCTCTCTCTCCCTCTCTCTCTCTCTCTCTCTCTGCTTGCTCTCTCTCTCTCTCTCTGGCTTGCTCTCTCTCCCTCTCTCTCTCTCTCTGGCTTGCGCGCTCTCTCTCTCTCTCTCTCTGGCTTGCTCTCTCTCTGGCTTGCGCTCTCTCTGGCTTGCTCTCTCTCTCTCTCTCTCTGGCTTGCTCTCTCTCTCTCTCTCTGGCTTTCTCTCTCTCTCTCTCTCTCTCTCTCTCGCTCTCTCTCTGGCTTGCCTCTCTCTCTCTCTCTCTCTCTCTCTCTCTCTCTCTCTCTCTCTCTCTCTCTCTCTGGCTTGCTCTCTCTCTCTCTCTGGCTTGCTCTCTCTCTCTCTCTCTGGCTTGCTCTCTCTCTCTCTGGCTTGCTCTCTCTCTCTCTCTCTCTGGCTTGCTCTCTCTCTCTCTCTCTCTGGCTTGCTCTCTCTCTCTCTCTCTCTCTGGCTTGCTCTCTCTCTCTCTCTCTCTCTGGCTTGCTCTCTCTCTCTCTCTCTCTCTCTCTGGCTTGCTCTCTCTCTCTCTGGCTTGCTCTCTCTCTCTCTCTCTGGCTTGCTCTCTCTCTCTCTGGCTTGCTCTCTCTCTCTCTCTCTGGCTTGCTCTCTCTCTCTCTCTCTGGCTTGCTCTCTCTCTCTTTCTCTGGCTTGCTCGCTCTCTCTCTCTCTGGCTTGCTCGCTCTCTCTCTCTCTGGCTTGCTCGCTCTCTCTCTCTCTCTGGCTTGCTCTCTCTCTCTCTCTCTCTGGCTTGCTCTCTCTCTCTCTCTCTGGCTTGCTCTCTCTCTCTCTCTCTGGCTTGCTCTCTCTCTCTCTCTCTGGCTTGCTCTCTCTCTCTCTCTCTGGCTTGCTCTCTCTCTCTCTCTCTGGCTTGCTCTCTCTCTCTCTCTGGCTTGCTCTCTCTCTCTCTCTGGCTTGCTCTCTCTCTCTCTCTGGCTTGCTCTCTCTCTCTCTCTCTCTCTCTGGCTTGCTCTCTCTCTCTCTCTCTCTCTCTGGCTTGCTCTCTCTCTCTCTCTGGCTTGCTCTCTCTCTCTCTCTCTCTGGCTTGCTCGCTCTCTCTCTCTCTGGCTTGCTCGCTCTCTCTCTCTCTCTGGCTTGCTCTCTCTCTCTCTCTCTCTGGCTTGCTCTCTCTCTCTCTCTCTGGCTTGCTCTCTCTCTCTCTCTCTGGCTTGCTCTCTCTCTCTCTCTCTGGCTTGCTCTCTCTCTCTCTCTCTGGCTTGCTCTCTCTCTCTCTCTGGCTTGCTCTCTCTCTCTCTCTGGCTTGCTCTCTCTCTCTCTCTGGCTTGCTCTCTCTCTCTCTCTCTCTCTCTGGCTTGCTCTCTCTCTCTCTCTCTCTCTCTGGCTTGCTCTCTCTCTCTCTCTGGCTTGCTCTCTCTCTCTCTCTCTCTGGCTTGCTCTCTCTCTCTCTCTGGCTTGCTCTCTCTCTCTCTCTCTCTGGCTTGCTCTCTCTCTCTGGCTTGCTCTCTCTCTCTCTCTCTGCTTGCGCTCTCTCTCTCTCTCTCTGGCTTGCGCTCTCTCTCTCTCTCTCTCTCTGGCTTGCGCTCTCTCTCTCTCTCTCTGGCTTGCGCTCTCTCTCTCTCTCTCTCTGGCTTGCGCTCTCTCTCTCTCTCTCTGGCTTGCGCTCTCTCTCTCTCTCTCTCTGGCTTGCGCTCTCTCTCTCTCTCTCTGGCTTGCGCTCTCTCTCTCTCTCTCTGGCTTGCGCTCTCTCTCTCTCTCTCTGGCTTGCGCTCGCTCTCTCTCTCTCTGGCTTGCTCTCTCTCTCTCTCTCTCTCTCTGGCTTGCTCGCTCTCTCTCTGGCTTGCTCTCTCTCTCTCTCTCTGGCTTGCTCGCTCTCTCTCTCTCTCTCTCTCTGGCTTGCGCTCGCTCTCTCTCTCTCTGGCTTGCTCTCTCTCTCTCTCTCTCTCTCTGGCTTGCTCGCTCTCTCTCTCTCTGGCTTGCTCGCTCTCTCTCTCTCTGGCTTGCTCGCTCTCTCTCTCTCTGGCTTGCTCGCTCTCTCTCTCTCTGGCTTGCTCTCTCTCTCTCTCTCTGGCTTGCTCGCTCTCTCTCTGGCTTGCGCTCTCTCTCTCTCTCTCTCTCTCTGGCTTGCTCTCTCTCTCTCTCTCTCTCTCTCTCTCTCTGGCTTGCTCTCTCTCTCTCTCTCTGGCTTGCTCGCTCTCTCTCTCTCTGGCTTGCTCTCTCTCTCTCTCTCTGGCTTGCTCTCTCTCTCTCTCTCTCTGGCTTGCTCGCTCTCTCTCTCTCTCTCTCTCTGGCTTGCTCGCTCTCTCTCTCTCTGGCTTGCTCGCTCTCTCTCTCTCTGGCTTGCTCGCTCTCTCTCTCTCTCTCTCTCTCTGGCTTGCTCTCTCTCTCTCTCTCTCTCTCTCTCTCTGGCTTGCTCTCTCTCTCTCTCTCTCTCTCTCTCTCTGGCTTGCTCGCTCTCTCTCTCTCTCTCTCTCTCTGGCTTGCGCGCTCTCTCTCTCTCTCTCTCTCTCTGGCTTGCTCGCTCTCTCTCTCTCTGGCTTGCTCGCTCTCTCTCTCTCTGGCTTGCTCGCTCTCTCTCTCTCTCTCTCTGGCTTGCTCTCTCTCTCTCTCTCTGGCTTGCTCTCTCTCTCTCTGGCTTGCTCGCTCTCTCTCTCTCTGGCTTGCTCGCTCTCTCTCTCTCTGGCTTGCTCGCTCTCTCTCTCTCTGGCTTGCTCTCTCTCTCTCTCTCTCTCTCTCGCTTGCTCGCTCTCTCTCTCTCTGGCTTGCTCGCTCTCTCTCTCTCTGGCTTGCGCTCTCTCTCTCTCTCTCTCTCTCTCTCTGGCTTGCTCTCTCTCTCTCTCTCTCTCTCTCTCTCTCTCTCTGGCTTGCGCTCTCTCTCTCTCTCTCTCTCTGGCTTGCTCGCTCTCTCTCTCTCTGGCTTGCTCGCTCTCTCTCTCTCTCTGGCTTGCTCGCTCTCTCTCTCTCTCTGGCTTGCTCGCTCTCTCTCTCTCTCTGGCTTGCTCGCTCTCTCTCTGGCTTGCTCGCTCTCTCTCTCTCTCTGGCTTGCTCGCTCTCTCTCTCTCTCTGGCTTGCTCGCTCTCTCTCTCTCTCTCTCTCTGGCTTGCTCGCTCTCTCTCTCTCTCTCTCTCTGGCTTGCTCTCTCTCTCTCTCTCTCTCTCTCTGGCTTGCTCTCTCTCTCTCTCTGGCTTGCTCTCTCTCTCTCTCTCTGGCTTGCTCTCTCTCTCTCTCTGGCTTGCTCGCTCTCTCTCTCTCTGGCTTGCTCTCTCTCTCTCTCTCTCTCTCTCTCTGGCTTGCTCGCTCTCTCTCTCTCTCTCTCTCTCTGGCTTGCTCGCTCTCTCTCTCTCTCTCTCTCTCTGGCTTGCTCGCTCTCTCTCTCTGGCTTGCTCGCTCTCTCTCTCTCTCTGGCTTGCTCGCTCTCTCTCTCTCTGGCTTGCTCCCTCTCTCTCTCTCTCTCTCTCTCTCTCTCTCTCTCTCTCTCTCTCTCTCTCTGGCTTGCTCTCTCTCTCTCTCTCTCTCTCTCTCTGGCTTGCTCTCTCTCTCTCTCTCTCTGGCTTGCTCGCTCTCTCTCTCTCTCTCTCTGGCTTGCTCGCTCTCTCTCTCTCTCTGGCTTGCTCTCTCTCTCTGGCTTGCTCGCTCTCTCTCTCTCTCTCTCTGGCTTGCTCGCTCTCTCTCTCTCTCTGGCTTGCTCTCTCTCTCTGGCTTGCTCTCTCTCTCTCTCTCTCTCTGGCTTGCTCGCTCTCTCTCTCTCTCTCTGGCTTGCTCTCTCTCTATCTCTCTCTGGCTTGCTCTCTCTTTATCTCTCTCTGGCTTGCTCGCTCTCTCTCTCTCTGGCTTGCTCGCTCTCTCTCTCTCTGGCTTGCTCGCTCTCTCTCTCTCTGGCTTGCTCGCTCTCTCTCTCTCTGGCTTGCTCGCTCTCTCTCTCTCTCTCTGGCTTGCTCGCTCTCTCTCTCTGGCTTGCTCTCTCTCTCTCTCTCTGGCTTGCTCTCTCTCTCTCTCTCTCTGGCTTGCTCTCTCTCTCTGGCTTTCTCTCTCTGGCTTTCTCTCTCTCTGGCTTTCTCTCTGGCTTTCTCTCTGGCTTTCTCTCTGGCTTTCTCTCTCTCTCTCTCTCTCTCTCTCTCTCTCTCTCTCTCTCTCTCTCTCTCTCTCTCTCTCTCTGGCTTGCTCTCTCTCTCTGGCTTGCTCTCACTCGCTCTCTCCTATTTGCAGGAGGGGTTGTGATCTTTGCAGTGAATTCGTTGCTGTATTTGAATCAGAGCGTTCCACCATACGGAGTGTCACTTAACAGCCTGACCAATGGCACCACCGCCTTCCCACTCAGTAAGTGTAAATCCCCGGGGTATGCCTCATGTGTGTGATGGGGTGGTATCTGTTATATTAGTGTGTGTGTGATGGGGTGGTATCTGTTATATTAGTGTGTGTGTGATGGGGTGGTATCTGTTATATTAGTGTGTGTGTGATGGGGTGGTATCTGTTATATTAGTGTGTGTGTGATGGGGTGGTATCTGTTATATTAGTGTGTGTGTGGATGGGATGGTATCTGTTATATTAGTGTGTGTGTGGATGGGGTGGTATCTGTTATATTAGTGTGTGTGTGGATGGGGTGGTATCTGTTATATTAGTGTGTGTGTGGATGGGGTGGTATCTGTTATATTAGTGTGTGTGTGGATGGGGTGGTATCTGTTATATTAGTGTGTGTGTGTGTGTGTGTGTGTGTGTGTGGGGATGGGGTGGTATCTGTTATATTAGTGTGTGTGTGTGTGTGGGGATGGGGTGGTATCTGTTATATTAGTGTGTGTGGGGATGGGGTGGTATCTGTTATATTAGTGTGTGTGTGTGTGTGTGGGGATGGGGTGGTATCTGTTATATTAGTGTGTGTGGGGATGGGGTGGTATGTGTTATTAGTGTGTGGGGATGGGGTGGTATCTGTTATATTAGTGTGTGTGGGGATGGGGGGGTATCTGTTATATTAGTGTGTGTGGGGATGGGGTGGTATCTGTTATATTAGTGTGTGTGTGTGGGGATGGGGTGGTATCTGTTATATTAGTGTGTGTGTGTGGGGATGGGGTGGTATCTGTTATATTAGTGTGTGTGTGTGGGGATGGGGTGGTATCTGTTATATTAGTGTGTGTGTGTGGGGGGGGATGGGGTGGTATCTGTTATATTAGTGTGTGTGTGTGGGGGGGGATGGGGTGGTATCTGTTATATTAGTGTGTGTGTGTGTGTGTGTGTGTGTGTGTGTGTGTGTGTGTGTGTGTGTGTGTGTGGTGGTATCTGTTATATTAGTGTGTGTGTGTGTGTGGGGATGGGGTGGTATCTGTTATATTAGTGTGTGTGTGTGTGTGTGTGTGTGTGTGTGTGTGTGTGTGTGTGTGGTGGTATCTGTTATATTAGTGTGTGTGTGTGTGGGGATGGGGTGGTATCTGTTATATTAGTGTGTGGGGATGGGGTGGTATCTGTTATATTAGTGTGTGTGTGTGTGTGGGGATGGGGTGGTATGTGTTATATTAGTGTGTGGGGATGGGGTGGTAACTGTTATATTAGTGTGTGTGTGTGTGGGGATGGGGTGGTATCTGTTATATTAGTGTGTGTGTGTGGGGATGGGGTGGTATCTGTTATATTAGTGTGTGTGTGTGGGGATGGGGTGGTATCTGTTATATTAGTGTGTGTGTGTGGGGATGGGGTGGTATGTGTTATATTAGTGTGTGTGTTTGGGGATGGGGTGGTATCTGTTATATTAGTGTGTGTGTGGGGGGATGGGGTGGTATCTGTTATATTAGTGTGTGGGGATGGGGTGGTATGTGTTATATTAGTGTGTGTGTGGGGGGATGGGGTGGTATGTGTTATATTAGTGTGTGTGTGGGGGGATGGGGTGGTATGTGTTATATTAGTGTGTGTGTGTAGATGGGGTGGTATCTGTTATATTAGTGTGTGGGGATGGGGTGGTATGTGTTATATTAGTGTGTGTGTGGGGGGATGGGGTGGTATCTGTTATATTAGTGTGTGTGTGTAGATGGGGTGGTATCTGTTATATTAGTGTGTGGGGATGGGGTGGTATGTGTTATATTAGTGTGTGTGTGTGTGTAGATGGGGTGGTGTCTGTTATCTTAGTCTGTGTGTGGATAGGGTGGTATCTGTTATATTAGTGTGTGTGGATAGGGTGGTATCCATCTTGCAGTGTAGACCCCCATGTGACCCCTGGTTCTGTGTTTCAGGGAATCAGGATGGCGTTCGGATTTCTTTGGATTGCTCCCAGGCCACGTTCATTTGTTATGACAAGATGGTGATTTCGCTGAAGGGAGGGGAGATGTAAGAGACCTGCAGTTTCTCTCTCTCGTCCATGATGGGTTAGCGCCTTTGTCTGACCCCTGTGCTTTATGTCCCCCCAGTTATGTGCTGACTCTGATTACCGACGGAATGAGAAGCGTCCGCTCCTTTCACTTTGACAAAGCAGCAGCCAGTGTGCTCACCACCTCTGTGAGTGTTACATTCACTCCTCTAGCCCCCTTCCGGGGGTGTTACAATCGCTCCCCCAGCCCCCTCCAGGGGGTGTTACAGTAATTCTCCCCACCCCCACCCTCCTGGGCAGGATCTGTTGGGGGGAGGTGGGTTGGAGGATCTGTAGGGGAAGGTGGGTTGGAGGATCTGTTGACGGGAGGTGGGTTGGAGGATCTGTTGAGGGGAGGTGGGTTGGAGGATCTGTTGAGGGGAGGTGGGTTGGAGGATCTGTTGAGGGGAGGTGGGTTGGAGGATCTGTTGAGGGGAGGTGGGTTGGAGGATCTGTTGAGGGGAGGTGGGTTGGAGGCTCTCTCATGTGTAATCATTGCTATTGGTACAGATGACGCTGATGGAGCCAGGATACCTCTTTCTGGGATCTCGTCTGGGAAACTCGCTGCTCCTCCGATACACCGAGAAGGTTCAGGACTCCGCAACATCACACAGCAAAGATTCTGACAAACTGGTGAGAGAATTTAACGCCCTCTTTGCTCCTCCCCCCCAGTCCGTGTCCTGGGCTCCTCCTTCCCCAGTCCGTGTCCTGAGCTCCTCCTTCCCCAGTCCGTGTCCTGAGCTCCTCCTTCCCCAGTCCGTGTCCTGAGCTCCTCCTTCCCCAGTCCGTGTCCTGAGCTCCTCCTTCCCCAGTCCGTGTCCTGAGCTCCTCCTTCCCCAGTCCGTGTCCTGAGCTCCTCCTTCCCCAGTCCGTGTCCTGAGCTCCTCCTTCCCCAGTCCGTGTCCTGAGCTCCTCCTTCCCCAGTCCGTGTCCTGAGCTCCTCCTTCCCCAGTCCGTGTCCTGAGCTCCTCCTTCCCCAGTCCGTGTCCTGAGCTCCTCCTTCCCCAGTCCGTGTCCTGAGCTCCTCCTTCCCCAGTCCGTGTCCTGAGCTCCTCCTTCCCCAGTCCGTGTCCTGAGCTCCTCCTTCCCCAGTCCGTGTCCTGAGCTCCTCCTTCCCCAGTCCGTGTCCTGAGCTCCTCCTTCCCCAGTCCGTGTCCTGAGCTCCTCCTTGCCCAGTCCGTGTCCTGAGCTCCTCCTTGCCCAGTCCGTGTCCTGAGCTCCTCCTTGCCCAGTCCGTGTCCTGAGCTCCTCCTTGCCCAGTCCGTGTCCTGAGCTCCTCCTTGCCCAGTCCGTGTCCTGAGCTCCTCCTTGCCCAGTCCGTGTCCTGAGCTCCTCCTTGCCCAGTCCGTGTCCTGAGCTCCTCCTTGCCCAGTCCGTGTCCTGAGCTCCTCCTTGCCCAGTCCGTGTCCTGAGCGCCTCCTTGCCCAGTCCGTGTCCTGAGCTCCTCCTTGCCCAGTCCGTGTCGCGCCCTTGTCTGTGTTCTTACTCACTTGGTGCCTTTCTTCTAACAGGAAGAGCCTCCGAATAAGAAGAAACGCATTGATACCTCTCTGGGCCGCACAGGTGAGTGTGAAGCTCTGTGCCCCCTGCTGCTTGAATGACACATGCTTTAACATAGTTATGGCTAACCTATGGCACACGGGCCCTCTGAGATGTCATCATGTATCACCATTGATTATAAATGTTAAACAGGGGAGACGTTTGAGGATATTAGGCAGTTTACTGCACGGTTTTTACTGGCATTGGGTATAGGAAGGGAAGGAGAGCAGGAATGAGCAGGGTGATGATATTATAGGAAGGGAAGGAGAGCGGGAATGAGCAGGGTGATGATATTATAGGAAGGGAAGGAGAGCAGGAATGAGCAGGGTGATGATATTATAGGAAGGGAAGGAGAGCAGGAATGAGCAGGGTGATATTATAGGAAGGGAAGGAGAGCAGGAATGAGCAGGGTGATGATATTATAGGAAGGGAAGGAGAGCAGGAATGAGCAGGGTGAGGATATTATGGGAAGGGAAGGAGAGCGGGAATGAGCAGGGTGATGATATTATAGGAAGGGAAGGAGAGCGGGAATGAGCAGGGTGATGATATTATAGGAAGGGAAGGAGAGCGGGAATGAGCAGGGTGATGATATTATAGGAAGGGAAGGAGAGCAGGAATGAGCAGGGTGATGATATTATAGGAAGGGAAGGAGAGCAGGAATGAGCAGGGTGATAATATTATAGGAAGGGAAGGAGAGCAGGAATGAGCAGGGTGATATTATAGGAAGGGAAGGAGAGCGGGAATGAGCAGGGTGATGATATTATAGGAAGGGAAGGAGAGCCGGAATGAGCAGGGTGATGATATTATAGGAAGGGAAGGAGAGCAGGAATGAGCAGGGAGATTATATTATAGGAAGGGAAGGAGAGCAGGAATGAGCAGGGTGATGATATTATAGGAAGGGAAGGAGAGCAGGAATGAGCAGGGTGATGATATTATAGGAAGGGAAGGAGAGCAGGAATGAGCAGGGTGATGATATTATAGGAAGGGAAGGAGAGCGGGAATGAGCAGGGTGATGATATTATAGGAAGGGAAGGAGAGCAGGAATGAGCAGGGTGATATTATAGGAAGGGAAGGAGAGCAGGGTGATGATATTATAGGAAGGGAAGGAGAGCAGGAATGAGCAGGGTGATGATATTATAGGAAGGGAAGGAGAGCAGGAATGAGCAGGGTGATGATATTATAGGAAGGGCAGGAGAGCAGGAATGAGCAGGGTGATGATATTATAGGAAGGGAAGGAGAGCAGGAATGAGCAGGGTGATGATATTATAGGAAGGGAAGGAGAGCAGGGTGATGATATTATAGGAAGGGAAGGAGAGCAGGAATGAGCAGGGTGATGATATTATAGGAAGGGAAGGAGAGCAGGAATGAGCAGGGTGATGATATTATAGGAAGGGAAGGAGAGCAGGAATGAGCAGAGTGATGATATTATAGGAAGGGAAGGAGAGCAGGAATGAGCAGGATGGTGATATTATAGGAAGGGAAGGAGAGCGGGAATGAGCAGGGTGATATAGGAAGGGAAGGAGAGCAGGAATGAGCAGGGTGATGATATTATAGGAAGGGAAGGAGAGCAGGAATGAGCAGGGTGATGATATTATAGGAAGGGCAGGAGAGCAGGAATGAGCAGGGTGATGATATTATAGGAAGGGAAGGAGAGCAGGAATGAGCAGGGTGATGATATTATAGGAAGGGAAGGAGAGCAGGGTGATGATATTATAGGAAGGGAAGGAGAGCAGGAATGAGCAGGGTGATGATATTATAGGAAGGGAAGGAGAGCAGGAATGAGCAGGGTGATGATATTATAGGAAGGGAAGGAGAGCAGGAATGAGCAGAGTGATGATATTATAGGAAGGGAAGGAGAGCAGGAATGAGCAGGATGGTGATATTATAGGAAGGGAAGGAGAGCGGGAATGAGCAGGGTGATGATATTATAGGAAGGGAAGGAGAGCAGGAATGAGCAGGGTGAGGATATTATAGGAAGGGAAGGAGAGCGGGAATGAGCAGAGTGATGATATTATAGGAAGGGAAGGAGAGCAGGAATGAGCAGGGTGATGATATTATAGGAAGGGAAGGAGAGCAGGAATGAGCAGGGTGATGATATTATAGGAAGGGAAGGAGAGCAGGGTGATGATATTATAGGAAGGGAAGGAGAGCAGGAATGAGCAGGGTGATGATATTATAGGAAGGGAAGGAGAGCAGGAATGAGCAGGGTGATGATATTATAGGAAGGGAAGGAGAGCAGGAATGAGCAGGGTGATGATATTATAGGAAGGGAAGGAGAGCAGGAATGAGCAGGGTGATGATATTATAGGAAGGGAAGGAGAGCAGGAATGAGCAGGGTGATGATATTATAGGAAGGGAAGGAGAGCAGGAATGAGCAGGGTGATATTATAGGAAGGGAAGGAGAGCAGGAATGAGCAGGGTGATATTATAGGAAGGGAAGGAGAGCAGGAATGAGCAGGGTGAGGATATTATAGGAAGGGAAGGAGAGCAGGAATGAGCAGGGTGATATTATAGGAAGGGAAGGAGAGCAGGAATGAGCAGGGTGATATTATAGGAAGGGAAGGAGAGCGGGAATGAGCAGGGTGATGATATTATAGGAAGGGAAGGAGAGCAGGAATGAGCAGGGTGATATTATAGGAAGGGAAGGAGAGCAGGAATGAGCAGGGTGATGATATTATAGGAAGGGAAGGAGAGCAGGAATGAGCAGGGTGATATTATAGGAAGGGAAGGAGAGCGGGAATGAGCAGGGTGATGATATTATAGGAAGGGAAGGAGAGCCGGGATGAGCAGGGTGATGATATTATAGGAAGGGAAGGAGAGCAGGAATGAGCAGAGTGATGATATTATAGGAAGGGAAGGAGAGCAGGAATGAGGAGGGTGATGATATTATAGGAAGGGAAGGAGAGCAGGAATGAGGAAGGTGATGATATTATAGGAAGGGAAGGAGAGCAGGGTGATATTATAGGAAGGGAAGGAGAGCGGGAATGAGCAGGGTGATATTATAGGAAGGGAAGGAGAGCAGGAATGAGCAGGGTGATGATATTATAGGAAGGGAAGGAGAGCAGGAATGAGCAGGGTAATATTATAGGAAGGGAAGGAGAGCGGGAATGAGCAGGGTGATGATATTATAGGAAGGGAAGGAGAGCAGGAATGAGCAGGGTGATATTATAGGAAGGGAAGGAGAGCAGGAATGAGCAGGGAGATGATATTATAGGAAGGGAAGGAGAGCAGGAATGAGCAGGGTGATGATATTATAGGAAGGGAAGGAGAGCAGGAATGAGCAAGGTGATGATATTATAGGAAGGGAAGGAGAGCGGGAATGAGCAGGGTGATGATATTATAGGAAGGGAAGGAGAGCAGGAATGAGCAGGGTGATATTATAGGAAGGGAAGGAGAGCGGGAATGAGCAGGGTGATATTATAGGAAGGGAAGGAGAGCAGGAATGAGCAGGGTGATGATATTATAGGAAGGGAAGGAGAGCAGGAATGAGCAGGGTAATATTATAGGAAGGGAAGGAGAGCGGGAATGAGCAGGGTGATATTATAGGAAGGGAAGGAGAGCAGGAATGAGCAGGGTGATATTATAGGAAGGGAAGGAGAGCAGGAATGAGCAGGGAGATGATATTATAGGAAGGGAAGGAGAGCAGGAATGAGCAGGGTGATGATATTATAGGAAGGGAAGGAGAGCAGGAATGAGCAGGGTGATAATATTATAGGAAGGGAAGGAGAGCAGGAATGAGCAGGGTGATATTATAGGAAGGGAAGGAGAGCAGGAATGAGCAGGGTGATGATATTATAGGAAGGGAAGGAGAGCAGGAATGAGCAGGGTGATGATATTATAGGAAGGGAAGGAGAGCAGGAATGAGCAGGGTGATATAGGAAGGGAAGGAGAGCGGGAATGAGCAGGGTGATGATGTTATAGGAAGGGAAGGAGAGCAGGAATGAGCAGGGTGATGATGTTATAGGAAGGGAAGGAGAGCAGGAATGAGCAGGGTGATATAGGAAGGGAAGGAGAGCAGGAATGAGCAGGGTGATGATATTATAGGAAGGGAAGGAGAGCAGGAATGAGCAGGGTGATGATATTATACGAAGGGAAGGAGAGCAGGAATGAGCAGGGTGATATTATAGGAAGGGAAGGAGAGCAGGGTGATGATATTATAGGAAGGGAAGGAGAGCAGGAATGAGCAGGGTGATATTATAGGAAGGGAAGGAGAGCAGGAATGAGCAGGGTGATATTATAGGAAGGGAAGGAGAGCAGGAATGAGCAGGGTGATGATATTATAGGAAGGGAAGGAGAGCAGGAATGAGCAGGGTGATGATATTATAGGAAGGGAAGGAGAGCAGGAATGAGCAGGGTGATGATATTATACGAAGGGAAGGAGAGCAGGAATGAGCGGGGTGATGATATTATAGGAAGGGAAGGAGAGCAGGAATGAGCAGGGTGATGATATTATAGGAAGGGAAGGAGAGCAGGAATGAGCAGGGTGATGATATTATACGAAGGGAAGGAGAGCAGGAATGAGCAGGGTGATATAGGAAGGGAAGGAGAGCAGGAATGAGCAGGGTGATGATATTATAGGAAGGGAAGGAGAGCAGGAATGAGCAGGGTGATGATATTATAGGAAGGGAAGGAGAGCAGGAATGAGCAGGGTGATATTATAGGAAGGGAAGGAGAGCAGGAATGAGCAGGGTGATATTATAGGAAGGGAAGGAGAGCAGGAATGAGCAGGGTGATGATATTATAGGAAGGGAAGGAGAGCAGGAATGAGCAGGGTGATATTATAGGAAGGGAAGGAGAGCAGGAATGAGCAGTGTTATATTGAGATCTTTATCTTGCTTTTCTGCAATAGATTGGGTAATCAAGATCAAAAATGTTCCCCTCACTGCTTTAGCATGTCCTCTTGCTCTACATTCAGGTAATAAAGGGACCATGTCGGATGAGATTGATGAGATTGAGGTATATGGCAGTGAGATGCAGTCAGGCACACAACTCTCCACATACTCATTTGAAGTAAGTGTGTGTGATTTTTATACAGGGGAGGTGTATGCTGTGTGTGTGTTATACCGGGGGAGGTTTATACTGTGTGTGTTATACCGGGGGAGGTGTATACTGTGTGTGTTATACCGGGGGAGGTGTATACTGTGTGTGTTATACCGGGGGAGGTGTATACTGTGTGTGTGTGTGTGTGTGTGTGTGTTATACCGGGGGAGGTACATACTGTGTGTGTGTGTGTGTTATACCGGGGGAGGTGCATACTGTGTGTGTGTTATACCGGGGGAGGTACATACTGTGTGTGTGTGTGTGTGTGTGTGTTATACCGGGGGAGGTGTATACTGTGTGTGTGTGTGATACCGGGGGAGGTGTATACTGTGTGTGTGTGATACCGGGGGAGGTGTATACTGTGTGTGTGTGTGTTATACCGGGGGAGGTGCATACTGTGTGTGTGATTTTTATACAGGGGAGGTGTATGCTGTGTGTGTGTGTGTGTGTGTTATACCGGGGGAGGTGTATACTGTGTGTGTTATACCGGGGGATGTGTATACTGTGTGTGTTATACCGGGGGAGGTGTATACTGTGTGTGTTATACCGGGGGAGGTGTATACTGTGTGTGTTATACCGGGGAAGGTGTATACTGTGTGTGTTATACCAGGGGAGGTGTATACTGTGTGTGTTATACCGGGAGAGGTGCATATTGTGTGTGTTATACTGGGGGAGGTGCATACTATGTGTGTTATACCGGGGGAGGTGCATACTGTGTGTGTGTGTGTTATACCGGGGGAGGTACATACTGTGTGTGTGTGTTATACCGGGGGAGGTACATACTGTGTGTGTTATACCGGGGGAGGTGTATACTGTGTGTGTGATACCGGGGGAGGTGTATACTGCGTGTATGTGTGTTATACCGGGGGAGGTGCATACTGTGTGTGTGTGTGTGTGTGTGTGTGTTATACCGGGGGAGGTGCATACTGTGTGTGTTATACCGGGGGAGGTACATACTGTGTGTGTGTGTTATACCGGGGGAAGTGCATACTGTGTGTGTTATACCGGGGGAGGTACATACTGTGTGTGTGTGTTATACCGGGGGAGGTGCATACTGTGTGTGTGTGTGTGTTATACCGGGGGAGGTGTATACTGTGTGTGTGTGTGTGTGTGTGTTCGGGGGAGGTGTATACTGTGTGTGTGTGTGTGTGTGTGTTATACCGGGGGAGGTGTATACTGTGTGTGTGTTTGTGTGTGGGTGTTATACCTGGGGAGGTGCATACTGTGTGTGGTTTTTTTTTATATACAGGGTGTGTAATACAGTGAGAAGCTGTGCATGGTGTGTGTGTGTTATACAGGGAGAAGCTGTGCACGTTGTGTGTGTTATACAGGGAGAAGCTGTGCATGGTGTGTGTGTGTTATACAGGGAGAAGCTGTGCACGTTGTGTGTGTTATACAGGGAGAAGCTGTGCATGGTTTGTGTGTGTTATACAGGGAGAAGCTGTGCACGTTGTGTGTGTTATACAGGGAGAAGCTGTGCACGTTGTGTGTGTTATACAGGGAGAAGCTGTGCACGTTGTGTGTGTTATACAGGAAGAGTCTGTGCACGGTCTCTGTGTTATACAGGGAGAGGCTGCGCACGGTCTCTGTGTTATACAGGGAGAGGCTGCGCACGGTCTCTGTGTTATACAGGGAGAGGCTGCGCACGGTGTCTGTTATACGGGGAGAGGCTGCGCGCGCTGTCTGTTATACAGGGAGAGGCTGCGCGCGCTGTCAGTTATACGGGGAGAGGCTGCGCGCGCTGTCTGTTATACAGGGAGAGGCTGTGCACACTGTCTGTTTTACAGGGAGAGGCTGCGCGCGCTGTCTGTTATACGGGGAGAGGCTGCGCGCGCTGTCTGTTATACGGGGAGAGGCTGCGCGCGCTGTCAGTTATACGGGGAGAGGCTGCGCACGCTGTCTGTTATACGGGGAGAGGCGGTGTGTGTTATACAGGGAGAGGCTGCGCACGGTGTCTTTGTTATACAGGGAGAGGCTGTGTGGGTTATACAGGGAGAGGCTGCGCATGGTGTCTGTTATACAGGGAGAGGCGGTGTGTGTTATACAGGGAGAGGCTGTGTGTGTTATACAGGGAGAGGCTGCGCACGGTGTCTGTTATACAGGGAGAGGCGGTGTGTGTTATACAGGGAGAGGCTGCGCATGGTGTCTGTTATACAGGGAGAGGCGGTGTGTGTTATACAGGGAGAGGCTGCGCACGGTGTCTGTTATACAGGGAGAGGCGGTGTGTGTTATACAGGGAGAGGCTGCGCATGGTGTCTGTTATACAGGGAGAGGCTGCACACGGTGTCTGTGTTATACAGGGAGAGGCGGTGTGTGTTATACAGGGAAAGGCTGTGTGGGTTATACAGGGAGAGGCTGCGCACGGTGTCTGTTATACAGGGAGAGGCGGTGTGTGTTATACAGGGAGAGGCTGCGCACGGTGTCTGTTATACAGGGAGAGGCGGTGTGTGTTATACAGGGAGAGGCTGCGCACGGTGTCTGTTATACAGGGAGAGGCGGTGTGGGTTATACAGGGAGAGACGGTGTCTCTTATACAGGGAGAGGCGGTGTGTGTTATACAGGGAGAGGCTGCGCACGGTGTCTGTTATACAGGGAGAGGCTGTGTGGGTTATACAGGGAGAGGCGGTGTGTGTTATACAGGGAGAGGCTGCGCACGGTGTCTGTTATACAGGGAGAGGCGGTGTGGGTTATACAGGGAGAGGCTGCGCACGGTGTCTGTTATACAGGGAGAGGCGGTGTGGGTTATACAGGGAGAGGCTGCGCGCGCTGTCTGTTATACGGGGAGAGGCTGCGCACGGTGTCTGTAATACAGGGAGAGGCTGCGCGTGGTGTCTGTTATACAGGGAGAGGCGGTGTGTGTTATACAGAGAGAGGCTGCGTGTGGTGTCTGTTATACAGGGAGAGGCGGTGTGGGTTATACAGGGAGAGGCTGCGCACGGTGTCTGTTATACAGGGAGAGGCGGTGAGTGTTATACAGGGAGAGGCGGTGTGTGTTATACAGGGAGAGGCTGCGCGTGGTGTCTGTTATACAGGGAGAGGCGGTGTAGGTTATACAGGGAGAGGCTGCGCGTGGTGTGTGTTATACAGGGAGAGGCGGTGTGGGTTATACAGGGAGAGGCTGCGCACGGTGTCTGTTATACAGGGAGAGGCGGTGTGGGTTATACAGGGAGAGGCTGCGCACGGTGTCTGTTATACAGGGAGAGGCGGTGTAGGTTATACAGGGAGAGGCTGCGCGTGGTGTCTGTTATACAGGGAGAGGCGGTGTGTGTTATACAGGGAGAGGCTGCGCACGGTGTCTGTTATACAGGGAGAGGCGGTGTGTGTTATACAGGGAGAGGCTGTGTAGGTTATACAGGGAGTGGCTGCGCGTGGTGTGTGTTATACAGGGAGAGGCGGTGTGTGTTATTCAGGGAGAGGCTGCGCGTGGTGTCTGTAATACAGGGAGAGGCGGTGTGGGTTATACAGGGAGAGGCTGCGCACGGTGTCTGTTATACAGGGAGAGGCGGTGTGTGTTATTCAGGGAGAGGCTGCGCGTGGTGTCTGTAATACAGGGAGAGGCGGTGTGGGTTATACAGGGAGAGGCTGCGCACGGTGTCTGTTATACAGGGAGAGGCGGTGTGGGTTATACAGGGAGAGGCGGTGTGTGTTATACAGGGAGAGGCTGCGCACGGTGTCTGTTATACAGGGAGAAGCGGTGTGTGTTATACGGGGAGAGGCTGCGCGTGGTGTCTGTAATACAGGGAGAGGCGGTGTGTGTTATACAGGGAGAGGCTGCGCACGGTGTCTGTTATACAGGGAGAGGCTGCGCACGGTGTCTGTTATACAGGGAGAGGCGGTGAGTGTTATACAGGGAGAGGCGGTGTGTGTTATACAGGGAGAGGCTGCGCACGGTGTCTGTTATACAGGGAGAGGCGGTGTGGGTTATACAGGGAGAGGCGGTGTGTGTTATACAGGGAGAGGCTGCGCACGGTGTCATACAGGGAGAAGCGGTGTGTGTTATACGGGGAGAGGCTGCGCGTGGTGTCTGTAATACAGGGAGAGGCGGTGTGTGTTATACAGGGAGAGGCTGCGCACGGTGTCTGTAATACAGGGAGAGGCTGCGCATGGTGTCTGTTATACAGGGAGAGGCTGCGCGTGGTGTCTGTAATACAGGGAGAGGCGGTGTGTGTTATACAGGGAGAGGCTGCGCACGGTGTCTGTTATACAGGGAGAGGCGGTGTGTGTTATTCAGGGAGAGGCTGCGCGTGGTGTCTGTAATACAGGGAGAGGCGGTGTGGGTTATACAGGGAGAGGCTGCGCACGGTGTCTGTTATACAGGGAGAGGCGGTGTGGGTTATACAGGGAGAGGCTGCGCACGGTGTATGTGTTATACAGGGAGAGGCTGCGCACGGTGTCTGTTATACAGGGAGAGGCTGCGCGGGTTATACAGGGAGAGGCTGCGCACGGTGTCTGTTATACAGGGAGAGGCTGCGCGGGTTATACAGGGAGAGGCTGCGCACGGTGTCTGTTATACAGGGAGAGGCGGTGTGGGTTATACAGGGAGAGGCTGCGCGTGGTGTCTGTAATACAGGGAGAGGCTGCGCACGGTGTCTGTTATACAGGGAGAGGCAGCGCACGGTGTCTGTTATACAGGGAGAGGCGGTGTGTGTTATACAGGGAGAGGCTGCGCACGGTGTCTGTTATACAGGGAGAGGCGGTGTGGGTTATACAGGGAGAGGCTGCGCACGGTGTCTGTTATACAGGGAGAGGCGGTGTGTGTTATACAGGGAGAGGCTGCGCACGGTGTCTGTAATACAGGGAGAGGCGGTGTGTGTTATACAGGGAGAGGCTGCGCACGGTGTCTGTAATACAGGGAGAGGCGGTGTAGGTTATACAGGGAGAGGCTGCGCACGGTGTCTGTAATACAGGGAGAGGCGGTGTAGGTTATACAGGGAGAGGCTGCGCACGGTGTCTGTAATACAGGGAGAGGCGGTGTAGGTTATACAGGGAGAGGCTGCGCACGGTGTCTGTAATACAGGGAGAGGCGGTGTAGGTTATACAGGGAGAGGCTGCGCACGGTGTCTGTAATACAGGGAGAGGCGGTGTGTGTTATACAGAGAGATGCCATTATACAGGGTTTGATGGTGCTTTCTTTCCTGACAGGTATGTGACAGTATCCTGAACATTGGACCTTGTGCTATGGCTTCTATGGGAGAACCAGCCTTCCTGTCTGAGGAGGTAACACAACCTGGCCCCGTATCGGGGGATCTGATCATTGTAGACTAAAGGAATTGAGCAGATAAACGGCATCGCCAAACGTCTGGGGGCAAAGAGTCCACAGCAGCAATGGGAACAGTGCAGTCCAATCAGTGTTAGGGTGTCACAGCAGCAATGGGAACAGTGCAGTCCAATCAGTGTTAGGGTGTCACAGCAGCAATGGGAACAGTGCAGTCCAATCAGTGTTAGGGTGTCACAGCAGCAATGGGAACAGTGCAATCCAATCAGTGTTAGGGTGTCACAGCAGCAATGGGAACAGTGCAGTCCAATCAGTGTTAGGGTGTCACAGCAGCAATGGGAACAGTGCAGTCCAATCAGTGTTAGTGTTTCACAGCAGCAATGGGAACAGTGCAATCCAATCAGTGTTAGGGTGTCACAGCAGCAATGGGAACAGTGCAATCCAATCAGTGTTAGGGTGTCACAGCAGCAATGGGAACAGTGCAATCCAATCAGTGTTAGGGTGTCACAGCAGCAATGGGAACAGTGCAATCCAATCAGTGTTAGGGTGTCACAGCAGCAATGGGAACAGTGCAATCCAATCAGTGTTAGGGTGTCACAGCAGCAATGGGAACAGTGCAGTCCAATCAGTGTTAGGGTGTCACAGCAGCAATGGGAACAGTGCAGTCCAATCAGTGTTAGGGTGTCACAGCAGCAATGGGAACAGTGCAATCCAATCAGTGTTAGGGTGTCACAGCAGCAATGGGAACAGTGCAGTCCAATCAGTGTTAGGGTGTCACAGCAGCAATGGGAACAGTGCAGTCCAATCAGTGTTAGGGTGTCACAGCAGCAATGGGAACAGTGCAATCCAATCAGTGTTAGGGTGTCACAGCAGCAATGGGAACAGTGCAGTCCAATCAGTGTTAGGGTGTCACAGCAGCAATGGGAACAGTGCAGTCCAATCAGTGTTAGGGTGTCACAGCAGCAATGGGAACAGTGCAATCCAATCAGTGTTAGGGTGTCACAGCAGCAATGGGAACAGTGCAATCCAATCAGTGTTAGGGTGTCACAGCAGCAATGGGAACAGTGCAGTCCAATCAGTGTTAGGGTGTCACAGCAGCAATGGGAACAGTGCAGTCCAATCAGTGTTAGGGTGTCACAGCAGCAATGGGAACAGTGCAATCCAATCAGTGTTAGGGTGTCACAGCAGCAATGGGAACAGTGCAGTCCAATCAGTGTTAGCGTTTCACAGCAGCAATGGGAACAGTGCAATCCAATCAGTGTTAGGCTTGACGCGTTTCACACATACAGTGCTTAGTCATAAGCTCAATCCCCAGTGTATAGAAAACATTTATATAGTGCAAAATAGATGATGTCACACTGGTTGGGCGCCAATCCAATCCATGTCACACCCATATGCAAACAAGGCAATAAACCCTTGTTAACCAGACGTTTGGTGATGCCGTTTATCTGCCTAATTCCGGTGCTGAGCCACACACCTGCAGAGGCACCTGTTACGTTATTGATTGGGGAACTACTTTTTGGATCCTATCCATACACCAGTGAGCCCGGTCTTATTCTCTCTTGTTGCTATCTGATCATTGTCCAGCACATGTAATTTCTCCCTCCCTTTGCTGCATATCCCTGCCTCCTTGGGATCCCCCGTGCCTCGTCCCTGCCGCCTTGGGACCCCCCAGGCCCTCACGCCTGCCGCTTTGGGACCACCCCCCGGGCCTCACCTCTGGTGCCTTGGGACCCCCCACTCCGGATTAAACTCCTTAGTTCCTGCTCATGCAAACAACAGAGATATTAAAACTCAAACTATGGTTTTCAGTTTCAGAACAGTCCTGAGCCCGACCTGGAGATAGTTTTATGCTCTGGCTATGGAAAGAATGGGGCCTTGTCTGTTCTGCAGGTGAGACATATCACTGTGACAACCCCCTTAGAAAGGCTGACCTATAAACACATCACTGTCATTAGTACACTGTGACCCTAGGAAGGACTGACCCATAAACACGTCACTGTCATTATTACACTGTGACCCTAGTAAGGACTGACCCATAAACACCTCACTGTCATTAGTACACTGTGACCCTAGGAAGGACTGACCCATAAACACCTCACTGTCATTATTACACTGTGACCCTAGGAAGGACTGACCTATAAACACCTCACCGTCATTAATACACTGTGACCCTAGGAAGGACTGACCCATAAACACGTCACTGTCATTAGTACACTGTGACCCTAGGAAGGACTGACCCATAAACACCTCACTGTCATTAGTACACTGTGACCCTAGGAAGGACTGACCCATAAACATCTCACTGTCATTATTACACTGTGACCCTAGGAAGGACAGACCCATAAACACCTCACTGTCATTATTACACTGTGACCCTAGGAAGGACTGACCCATAAACACGTCACTGTCATTAATACACTGTGACCCTAGGAAGGACTGACCCATAAACACCTCACTGTCATTATTACACTGTGACCTTAGGAAGGACTGACCCATAAACACCTCACTGTCATTAGTACACTGTGACCCTAGGAAGGACTGACCCATAAACACCTCACTGTCATTATTACACTGTGACCCTAGGAAGGACTGACCCATAAACACCTCACTGTCATTATTACACTGTGACCCTAGGAAGGACTGACCCATAAACACGTCACTGTCATTATTACACCGTGACCCTAGGAAGGACTGACCTATAAACACCTCACTGTCATTAGTACACTGTGACCCTAGGAAGGACTGACCCATAAACACCTCACTGTCATTATTACACTGTGACCCTAGGAAGGACTGACCCATAAACACCTCACTGTTATTAATACACTGTGACCCTTGGAAGGACTGACCCATAAACACCTCACTGTCATTATTACTCTGTGACCCTAGGAAGGACTGACCCATAAACACCTCACTGTCATTATTACACTGTGACCCTAGGAAGGACTGACCCATAAACACGTCACTGTCATTAATACACTGTGACCCTAGGAAGGACTGACCCATAAACACATCACTGTCATTAATACACTGTGACCCTAGGAAGGACTGACCCATAAACATGTCACTGTCATTAATACACTGTGACCCTAGGAAGGACTGACCCATAAACACGTCACTGTCATTATTACACTGTGACCCTAGGAAGGACTGACCCATAAACACGTCACTGTCATTATTACACTGTGACCCTAGTAAGGACTGACCCATAAACACCTCACTGTCATTATTCCACTGTGACCCTAGGAAGGACTGACCCATAAACACCTCACTGTCATTATTACACTGTGACCCTAGGAAGGACTGACCCATAAACACCTCACTGTCATTAATACACTGTGACCCTAGGAAGGACTGAACCCATAAACACCTCACTGTCATTAGTACACTGTGACCCTAGGAAGGACTGACCCATAAACATGTCACTGTCATTAGTACACTGTGACCCTAGGAAGGACTGACCCATAAACACCTCACTGTCATTATTACACTGTGACCCTAGAAAGGACTGACCCATAAACACCTCACTGTCATTATTACACTGTGACCCTAGGAAGGACTGACCCATAAACACGTCACTGTCATTATTACACTGTGACCCTAGGAAGGACTGACCCATAAACACCTTACTGTCATTATTACACTGTGACCCTAGAAAGGACTGACCCATAAACACGTCACTGTCATTAGTACACTGTGACCCTAGGAAGGACTGACCCATAAACACGTCACTGTCATTAGTACACTGTGACCCTAGGAAGGACTGACCCATAAACACCTCACTGTCATTATTACACTGTGACCCTAGGAAGGACTGACCCATAAACACCTCACTGTCATTATTACACTGTGACCCTAGGAAGGACTGACCCATAAACACCTCACTGTCATTAGTACACTGTGACCCTAGGAAGGACTGACCCATAAACACCTCACTGTCATTATTACACTGTGACCCTAGGAAGGACTGACCCATAAACACCTCACTGTCATTAGTACACTTTGACCCTAGGAAGGACTGACCCATAAACACCTCACTGTCATTATTACACTGTGACCCTAGGAAGGACTGACCCATAAACACCTCACTGTCATTAGTACACTGTGACCCTAGGAAGGACTGACCCATAAACATCTCACTGTCATTATTACACTGTGACCCTAGGAAGGACAGACCCATAAACACCTCACTGTCATTATTACACTGTGACCCTCGGAAGGACTGACCCATAAACACGTCACTGTCATTAATACACTGTGACCCTAGGAAGGACTGACCCATAAACACCTCACTGTCATTATTACACTGTGACCTTAGGAAGGACTGACCCATAAACACCTCACTGTCATTATTACACTGTGACCCTAGGAAGGACTGACCCATAAACACCTCACTGTCATTAGTACACTGTGACCCTAGGAAGGACTGACCCATAAACACCTCACTGTCATTAATACACTGTGACCCTAGGAAGGACTGACCCATAAACACCTCACTGTCATTATTACACTGTGACCCTAGGAAGGACTGACCCATAAACACCTCACTGTCATTAGTACACTGTGACCCTAGGAAGGACTGACCCATAAACATCTCACTGTCATTAATACACCGTGACCCTAGGAAGGACTGACCCATAAACACGTCACTGTCATTAGTACACCGTGACCCTAGGAAGGACTGACCCATAAACACGTCACTGTCATTAGTACAATGTGACCCTAGGAAGGACTGATTCATAAACACCTCACTGTCATTATTACACTGTGACCCTAGGAAGGACTGACCCATAAACACCTCACTGTCATTATTACACTGTGACCCTAGGAAGGACTGACCCATAAACACCTCACTGTCATTATTACACTGTGACCCTAGGAAGGACTGACCCATAAACACCTCACTGTCATTAGTACACTGTGACCATAGGAAGGACTGACCCATAAACACCTCACTGTCATTAATACACTGTGACCCTAGGAAGGACTGTCCCATAAACACCTCACTGTCATTAGTACACTGTGACCCTAGGAAGGACTGAACCCATAAACACCTCACTGTCATTAGTACACTGTGACCCTAGGAAGGACTGACCCATAAACATGTCACTGTCATTAGTACACTGTGACCCTAGGAAGGACTGACCCATAAACACCTCACTGTCATTATTACACTGTGACCCTAGAAAGGACTGACCCATAAACACCTCACTGTCATTATTACACTGTGACCCTAGGAAGGACTGACCCATAAACACGTCACTGTCATTATTACACTGTGACCCTAGGAAGGACTGACCCATAAACACCTTACTGTCATTATTACACTGTGACCCTAGAAAGGACTGACCCATAAACACGTCACTGTCATTAGTACACTGTGACCCTAGGAAGGACTGACCCATAAACACGTCACTGTCATTAGTACACTGTGACCCTAGGAAGGACTGACCCATAAACACCTTACTGTCATTATTACACTGTGACCCTAGAAAGGACTGACCCATAAACACGTCACTGTCATTAGTACACTGTGACCCTAGGAAGGACTGACCCATAAACACGTCACTGTCATTATTACACTGTGACCCTAGGAAGGACTGACCCATAAACACCTTACTGTCATTATTACACTGTGACCCTAGAAAGGACTGACCCATAAACACGTCACTGTCATTAGTACACTGTGACCCTAGGAAGGACTGACCCATAAACACCTCACTGTCATTATTACACTGTGACCCTAGGAAGGACTGACCCATAAACACCTCACTGTCATTAGTACACTGTGACCCTAGGAAGGACTGACCCATAAACACCTCACTGTCATTATTACACTGTGACCCTAGGAAGGACTGACCTATAAACACGTCACTGTCATTATTACACTGTGACCCTAGGAAGGACTGACCTATAAACACCTCACTGTCATTAATACACTGTGACCCTAGGAAGGACTGACCCATAAACACGTCACTGTCATTATTACACTGTGACCCTAGGAAGGACTGACCCATAAACACGTCACTGTCATTATTACACTGTGACCCTAGTAAGGACTGACCCATAAACACCTCACTGTCATTATTACACTGTGATCCTAGGAAGGACTGACCCATAAACACCTCACTGTCATTATTACACTGTGACCCTAGGAAGGACTGACCCATAAACACCTCACTGTCATTAATACACTGTGACCCTAGGAAGGACTGAACCCATAAACACCTCACTGTCATTAGTACACTGTGACCCTAGGAAGGACTGACCCATAAACATGTCACTGTCATTAGTACACTGTGACCCTAGGAAGGACTGACCCATAAACACCTCACTGTCATTAGTACACTGTGACCATAGGAAGGACTGACCCATAAACACGTCACTGTCATTAGTACACTGTGACCCTAGGAAGGACTGACCCATAAACACGTCACTGTCATTATTACCCTGTGACCCTAGGAAGGACTGACCCATAAACACGTCACTGTCATTATTACACTGTGACCCTAGGAAGGACTGACCCATAAACACCTCACTGTCATTAATACACTGTGACCCTAGGAAGGACTGACCCATAAACACCTCACTGTCATTATTACACTGTGACCCTAGGATGGACTGACCCATAAACACCTCACTGTTATTAGTAGACTGTGACCCTAGGAAGGACTGACCCATAAACACCTCACTGTCATTAATACACTGTGACCCTAGGAAGGACTGACCCATAAACACCTCACTGTCATTATTACACTGTGACCCTAGGAAGGACTGACCCATAAACACCTCACTGTCATTAGTACACTGTGACCCTAGGAAGGACTGACCCATAAACACCTCACTGTCATTATTACACTGTGACCCTAGGAAGGACTGACCCATAAACACCTCACTGTCATTATTACACTGTGACCCTAGGAAGGACTGACCCATAAACACGTCACTGTCATTAATACACTGTGACCCTAGGAAGGACTGAACCCATAAACACCTCACTGTCATTATTACACTGTGACCCTAGGAAGGACTGACCCATAAACACCTCACTGTCATTAGTACACTGTGACTCTATTCAAATATTTGTAAACTTTTTCTTTCTATTTTTCTTTTAGAAAAGTATTCGTCCTCAGGTGGTGACGACCTTTGAACTCCCTGGATGTCATGATATGTGGACAGTTATAGCCTCACACAAGAAGGAGGAGGTAAAATCCCACCTCTCACACTTCATGGTCCTCCATCCATTCACCTTTTCCCTGCCCCTGTATTTCAGACATCACTGTTTGCTGCTTCTTTCCCTGAATATCTGTCCATTTCTTCTTCAGCCGGGTAAGCAGGAAGGGGAGGAGACAGAAGGAGACAGGAAGCCGCTAGAATTAGATGAGGACACCAACCGCCATGGGTTCCTCATCTTGAGTCGAGAAGATTCCACCATGGTAATCATTCCACTTACCACTTCCTCTCTATTGAGCCTGGAGAGGAGAAAGTGTGTGGCCTCCAGCGGCTGTGGACCCCACTAGCTCCTGCCTACAGTCTTTATTTTCTCCCCTCTCTCTAGATCCTACAGACGGGTCAGGAGATCATGGAGCTGGACACCAGTGGATTTGCCACACAGGGTCCCACGGTGTATGCTGGGAACATTGGCGATAATAAATACATAGTGCAGGTGTCTCCGCTAGGTATCCGCTTACTGGAAGGAGGTAGGTGGAGGTTCAGGAGGGGGTGCTCCTCATGGTTCTGTCTGGAATGTGACCGATGTTTCTGCCCTCTCAGTGACCCAGCTGCATTTCATCCCGGTGGACCTGGGCTCTCCCATTGTACACTGCGCTGTGGCTGATCCCTTCATTGTGATTCTAAGCGCAGAAGGTCAGGTCTCCATGTTTGTGCTGAAAAGTGACACTTATGGAGGAAAAACTCATCGGCTGGCTCTGCAGAAACCCACACTGCACCATGTGAGTGTCCCTCCTCCCTTATTGCACCATGTGAGTGTCCCTCTTCCTTACTGCACCATGTGAGTGTCCCTCCTCCCTTACTGCACCGTGTGAGTGTCCCTCCTCCCTTATTGCACCATGTGAGTGTCCCTCCTCCCTTACTGCACCGTGTGAGTGTCCCTCCTCCCTTACTGCACCGTGTGAGTGTCCCTCCTCCCTTACTGCACCGTGTGAGTGTCCCTCTTCCTTACTGCACCGTGTGAGTGTCCCTCCTCCCTTACTGCACCGTGTGAGTGTCCCTCCTCCCTTATTGCACCATGTGAGTGTCCCTCCTCCCTTATTGCACCATGTGAGTGTCCCTCCTCCCTTATTGCACCATGTGAGTGTCCCTCCTCCCTTATTGCACCGTGTGAGTGTCCCTCCTCCCTTATTGCACCGTGTGAGTGTCCCTCCTCCCTTACTGCACCGTGTGAGTGTCCCTCCTCCTTACTGCACCGTGTGTGTCCCTCCTCCTTACTGCACCGTGTGAGTGTCCCTCTTCCTTACTGCACCGTGTGAGTGTCCCTCCTCCCTTACTGCACCGTGTGAGTTTCCCTCCTCCCTTACTGCACCGTGTGAGTGTCCCTCCTCCCTTACTGCACCGTGTGAGTGTCCCTCCCCCTTACTGCACCGTGTGAGTGTCCCTCCCCCTTACTGCACCGTGTGAGTGTCCCTCCTCCTTACTGCACCGTGTGAGTGTCCCTCCCCCTTACTGCACCGTGTGAGTGTCCCTCCTCCCTTATTGCACCATGTGAGTGTCCCTCCTCCCTTACTGCACCGTGTGAGTGTCCCTCCTCCCTTACTGCACCGTGTGAGTGTCCCTCCTCCTTACTGCACCGTGTGAGTGTCCCTCCTCCTTACTGCACCGTGTGAGTGTCCCTCCTCCTTACTGCACCGTGTGAGTGTCCCTCCTCCTTACTGCACCGTGTGAGTGTCCCTCCTCCTTACTGCACCGTGTGAGTGTCCCTCCTCCTTACTGCACCGTGTGAGTGTCCCTCCTCCTTACTGCACCGTGTGAGTGTCCCTCCTCCTTACTGCACCGTGTGAGTGTCCCTCCCCCTTACTGCACCGTGTGAGTGTCCCTCCTCCCTTATTGCACCGTGTGATTGTCCCTCCTCCCTTACTGCACCGTGTGAGTGTCTCTCCTCCCTTATTGCACCGTGTGAGTGTCCCTCCTCCTTATTGCACCGTGTGAGTGTCCCTCCTCCCTTACTGCACCGTGTGAGTGTCCCTCCTCCCTTACTGCACCGTGTGAGTGTCCCTCCTCCCTTACTGCACCGTGTGAGTGTCCCTCCTCCCTTACTGCACCGTGTGAGTGTCCCTCCTCCCTTACTGCACCGTGTGAGTGTCCCTCCCCCTTACTGCACCGTGTGAGTGTCCCTCCCCCTTACTGCACCGTGTGAGTGTCCCTCCCCCTTACTGCACCGTGTGAGTGTCCCTCCCCCTTACTGCACCGTGTGAGTGTCCCTCCTCCCTTACTGCACCGTGTGAGTGTCCCTCCTCCCTTACTGCACCGTGTGAGTGTCCCTCCTCCCTTATTGCACCGTGTGAGTGTCCCTCCTCCCTTATTGCACCGTGTGAGTGTCCCTCCCCCTTACTGCATTATAGGACCATAATGCCATGTCCAAGGTCTGGGCTTCTCTAGTGCAGTGTAAATGGCCTAGTGAGAGGCCGAGCTTCTTCTCTTACCACTGTACCTGATCACTGTGCCCACCATATCTTTCCAGCAATCCAAGGTGATTGCGCTGTGCGTATATCGTGACATCAGCGGCATGTTTACCACGGAGCCCAGGAGCGCTCAGGCCAAGGATGAGAGTTTAGGACAGAGCGTGTCTGAGGGTGACAGCCTCTTCCAGGAGCTGAGGTGAGAAATGGCACCCGGGGGCCTCCAGACTGGCATTGTTTCACTGGTGGTCGTCACGTGGTGTCGCCGTGCCCTGTCTCTGTGCTCTATCTCTGACTCATGCTCTCTCTCTCTTCCCTGCATTGTCACTGTGCTCTGTCTCTGACTCATACTCTCTCTCTCTTCCCGCGGTGTCACTGTGCTCTGTCTCCTACTCATACTCTCTCTCTCTTCCCGCGGTGTCGCACGCTCTATCTCTGACTCATACTCTCTCTCTTCCCGCGGTGTCGCTGTGCTCTATCTCTGACTCATGCTGTCTCTCTCTTCCCTGCATTGTCACTGTGCTCTGTCTCCTACTCATACTCTCTCTCTTCCCGCGGTGTCACTGTGCTCTGTCTCTGACTCATACTCTCTCTCTTCCCGCGGTGTCACTGTGCTCTGTCTCCTACTCATACTCTCTCTCTTCCCGCGGTGTCACTGTGCTCTGTCTCCTACTCATACTCTCTCTCTTCCCGCGGTGTCGCACGCTCTGTCTCCTACTCATACTCTCTCTCTTCCCGCGGTGTCACTGTGCTCTCTCTCCTACTCATACTCTCTCTCTTCCCGCGGTGTCGCACGCTCTCTCTCCTACTCATACTCTCTCTCTTCCCGCGGTGTCACTGTGCTCTGTTTCCTACTCATACTCTCTCTCTTCCCGCGGTGTCACTGTGCTCTATCTCTGACTCATACTCTCTCTCTTCCCGCGGTGTCACTGTGCTCTGTCTCCTACTCATACTCTCTCTCTTCCCGCAGTGTCACTGTGCTCTGTCTCCTACTCATACTCTCTCTCTTCCCGCGGTGTCACTGTGCTCTGTCTCTGACTCATACTCTCTCTCTTCCCGCGGTGTCACTGTGCTCTGTCTCCTACTCATACTCTCTCTCTTCCCGCGGTGTCGCACGCTCTGTCTCCTACTCATACTCTCTCTCTTCCCGCGGTGTCACTGTGCTCTCTCTCCTACTCATACTCTCTCTCTTCCCGCGGTGTCGCACGCTCTCTCTCCTACTCATACTCTCTCTCTTCCCGCGGTGTCACTGTGCTCTGTTTCCTACTCATACTCTCTCTCTTCCCGCGGTGTCACTGTGCTCTATCTCTGACTCATACTCTCTCTCTTCCCGCGGTGTCACTGTGCTCTGTCTCCTACTCATACTCTCTCTCTTCCCGCGGTGTCACTGTGCTCTGTCTCCTACTCATACTCTCTCTCTTCCCGCAGTGTCACTGTGCTCTGTCTCCTACTCATACTCTCTCTCTTCCCGCGGTGTCGCGCGCTCTGTCTCCTACTCATACTCTCTCTCTTCCCGCAGTGTCACTGTGCTCTGTCTCCTACTCATACTCTCTCTCTTCCCGCGGTGTCGCACGCTCTGTCTCCTACTCATACTCTCTCTCTTCCCGCGGTGTCGCACGCTCTGTCTCCTACTCATACTCTCTCTCTTCCCGCGGTGTCGCACGCTCTGTCTCCTACTCATACTCTCTCTCTTCCCGCGGTGTCGCACGCTCTGTCTCCTACTCATACTCTCTCTTTTCCCGCAGTGTCACTGTGCTCTGTCTCCTACTCATACTCTCTCTCTTCCCGCGGTGTCACTGTGCTCTGTCTCCTACTCATACTCTCTCTCTTCCCGCGGTGTCGCGCGCTCTGTCTCCTACTCATACTCTCTCTCTTCCCGCGGTGTCACTGTGCTCTGTCTCCTACTCATACTCTCTCTCTTCCCGCGGTGTCGCTGTGCTCTGTCTCCTACTCATACTCTCTCTCTTCCCGCAGTGTCACTGTTCTCTGTCTCCTACTCATACTCTCTCTCTTCCCGCGGTGTCACTTTGCTCTGTCTCCTACTCATACTCTCTCTCTTCCCGCGGTGTCGCGCGCTCTGTCTCCTACTCATACTCTCTCTCTTCCCGCGGTGTCACTGTGCTCTGTCTCCTACTCATACTCTCTCTCTTCCCGCGGTGTCACTGTGCTCTGTCTCCTACTCATACTCTCTCTCTTCCCGCGGTGTCACTGTGCTCTGTCTCCTACTCATACTCTCTCTCTTCCCGCGGTGTCGCGCGCTCTGTCTCCTACTCATACTCTCTCTCTTCCCACGGTGTCGCGCGCTCTGTCTCCTACTCGTGCCATCTTTCTTCCAGCCACTCCGTTGACGATGAGGACGAGATGTTATATGGAGATTCCGGTTTCTTGTCAAGCCCCAGTAAAGACGAGCCACGCAGAGGAAGTCTGCCCACCACAGAGAAGGACTCCTCACCGTACAAGACAGAGCCCACCCACTGGTGTGTCCTGGTCAGGGAGAGTGGGATCATGGAGGTGAGACAATGTGATTCTTCTAAATGGCATTTACCCAATCTTAATCTGTAGGTCTCACGCTCTCTCTGTAGGTCTCACGCTCTCTCTGTAGGTCTCACGCTCTCTCTGTAGGTCTCACGCTCTCTCTGTAGGTCTCACGCTCTCTCTGTAGGTCTCGCGCTCTCTCTGTAGGTCTCGCGCTCTCTCTGTAGGTCTCGCGCTCTCTCTGTAGGTCTCGCGATCTCTCTCTAGGTCTCGCGCTCTCTCTGTAGGTCTCGCGCTCTCTCTGTAGGTCTCGCGCTCTCTCTGTAGGTCTCGCGCTCTCTCGGTCTCGCGCTCTCTCTGTAGGTCTCGCGCTCTCTCGGTCGGTCTCGCGCTCTCTCGGTCGGTCTCGCGCTCTCTCGGTCGGTCTCGCGCTCTCTCGGTCGGTCTCGCGCTCTCTCTGTCGGTCTCGCGCTCTCTCTGTCGGTCTCGCGCTCTCTCTGTCGGTCTCGCGCTCTCTCTGTCGGTCTCGCGCTCTCTCTGTCGGTCTCGCGCTCTCTCTGTCGGTCTCGCGCTCTCTCTGTCGGTCTCGCGCTCTCTCTGTCGGTCTCGCGCTCTCTCTGTCGGTCTCGCGCTCTCTCTCTCCTGGTCTCGCGCGCTCTCTCTCTCCTGGTCTCGCGCGCTCTCTCTCTCCTGGTCTCGCGCGCTCTCTCTCTCCTGGTCTCGCGCGCTCTCTCTCTCCTGGTCTCGCGCGCTCTCTCTCTCCTGGTCTCGCGCGCTCTCTCTCTCCTGGTCTCGCGCGCTCTCTCTCTCCTGGTCTCGCGCGCTCTCTCTCTCCTGGTCTCGCGCGCTCTCTCTCTCTCCTGGTCTCGCGCTCTCGGTCTCGCGCTCTCACTCTCGGTCTCGCGCTCTCGGTCTCGCGCTCTCACTCTCGGTCTCGCGCTCTCACTCTCGGTCTCGCGCTCTCGGTCTCGCGCTCTCGGTCTCGCGCTCTCACTCTCGCGCTCTCACTCTCGGTCTCGCGCTCTCACTCTCGGTCTCTCGCTCTCACTCTCGGTCTCTCGCTCTCGGTCTCGCGCTCTCTCTCGCGGTCTCGCGCTCTCTCTCGCGGTCTCGCTCTCACGCTCGCGCTCTCACTCTCGGTCTCGCGCTCTCACTCTCGGTCTCGCGCTCTCACTCTCGGTCTCGCGCTTTCTCTCGTGGTCTCACTCTCGGTCTCGCGCTTTCTCTCGCGGTCTCTCTCGCGGTCTCGCGCTCGCGCTCTCGGTCTCTCACTCTCGGTCTCGCACTCTCACTCTCGGTCTCGCGCTCTCACTCTCGGTCTCGCGCTCTCTCTCGCGGTCTCGCGCTCTCTCTCGCGGTCTCGCTCTCACGCTCGCGCTCTCACTCTCGGTCTCGCGCTCTCACTCTCGGTCTCGCGCTCTCACTCTCGGTCTCGCGCTCTCACTCTCGGTCTCGCGCTCTCACTCTCGGTCTCGCGCTCTCACTCTCGGTCTCGCGCTCTCACTCTCGGTCTCGCGCTCTCACTCTCGGTCTCGCGCTCTCACTCTCGGTCTCGCGCTCTCACTCTCGGTCTCGCGCTCTCACTCTCGGTCTCGCGCTCTCACTCTCGGTCTCGCGCTCTCACTCTCGGTCTCGCGCTCTCACTCTCGGTCTCGCGCTCTCTCTCTCGGTCTCGCGCTCTCTCTCTCGGTCTCGCGCTCTCTCGCGGTCTCACTCTCGGTCTCGCGGTCTCACTCGCGGCCTCACGCTCTCTTGCTCTCGCTCTCGGCCTCACGCTCTCGGCCTCACGCTCTCGCTCTCGGCCTCACGCTCTCGGCCTCACGCTCTCTCTCTCCTGGTCTCGCGCGCTCTCTCTCTCTCCTGGTCTCGCCCGCTCTCTCTCTCTCTCCTGGTCTCGCCCGCTCTCTCTCTCTCCTGGTCTCGCGCGCTCTCTCTCTCTCCTGGTCTCGCGCGCTCTCTCTCTCCTGGTCTCGCGCGCTCTCTCTCTCCTGGTCTCGCGCGCTCTCTCTCTCCTGGTCTCGCGCGCTCTCTCTCTCCTGGTCTCGCGCGCTCTCTCTCTCCTGGTCTCGCGCGCTCTCTCTCTCCTGGTCTCGCGCGCTCTCTCTCTCCTGGTCTCGCGCGCTCTCTCTCTCCTGGTCTCGCGCGCTCTCTCTCTCCTGGTCTCGCGCGCTCTCTCTCTCCTGGTCTCGCGCGCTCTCTCTCTCCTGGTCTCGCGCGCTCTCTCTCTCCTGGTCTCGCGCGCTCTCTCTCTCCTGGTCTCGCGCGCTCTCTCTCTCCTGGTCTCGCGCGCTCTCTCTCTCCTGGTCTCGCGCGCTCTCTCTCTCCTGGTCTCGCGCTCTCGGTCTCGCGCTCTCACTCTCGGTCTCGCGCTCTCACTCTCGGTCTCGCGCTCTCACTCTCGGTCTCGCGCTCTCACTCTCGGTCTCGCGCTCTCACTCTCGGTCTCGCGCTCTCGGTCTCGCGCTCTCACTCTCGGTCTCGCGCTCTCACTCTCGGTCTCTCGCTCTCGGTCTCGCGCTCTCTCTCGCGGTCTCGCGCTCTCTCTCGCGGTCTCGCGCTCTCTCTCGCGGTCTCGCGCTCTCTCTCGCGGTCTCGCGCTCTCTCTCGCGCTCTCGCGCTCGCGCTCTCACTCTCGGTCTCGCGCTCTCACTCTCGGTCTCGCGCTCTCACTCTCGGTCTCGCGCTCTCACTCTCGGTCTCGCGCTCTCACTCTCGGTCTCGCGCTCTCTCTCGCGGTCTCGCGCTCTCACTCTCGGTCTCGCGCTCTCTCTCGCGGTCTCGCGCTCTCTCTCGCGGTCTCGCGCTCTCACTCTCGGTCTCGCGCTCTCACTCTCGGTCTCGCGCTCTCACTCTCGGTCTCGCGCTTTCTCTCGTAGTCTCACTCTCGGTCTCGCGCTTTCTCTCGCGGTCTCTCTCGCGCTCTCGCGCTCGCGCTCTCGGTCTCTCACTCTCGGTCTCGCGCTCTCACTCTCGGTCTCGCGCTCTCACTCTCGGTCTCGCGCTCTCACTCTCGGTCTCGCACTCTCGGTCTCGCGCTCTCACTCTCGGTCTCGCGCTCTCACTCTCGGTCTCGCGCTCTCACTCTCGGTCTCGCGCTCTCACTCTCGGTCTCGCGCTCTCACTCTCGCGCTCTCACTCTCGGTCTCGCGCTCTCACTCTCGGTCTCGCGCTCTCACTCTCGGTCTCGCGCTCTCACTCTCGGTCTCGCGCTCTCACTCTCGGTCTCGCGCTCTCACTCTCGGTCTCGCGCTCTCACTCTCGGTCTCGCGCTCTCACTCTCGGTCTCGCGCTCTCACTCTCGGTCTCGCGCTCTCTCTCTCGGTCTCGCGCTCTCTCTCTCGGTCTCGCGCTCTCTCTCTCGGTCTCGCGCTCTCTCTCTCGGTCTCGCGCTCTCTCGCGGTCTCACTCTCGGTCTCACGGTCTCACGCTCTCACTCGCGGCCTCACGCTCTCTTGCTCTCGCTCTCGGCCTCACGCTCTCGGCCTCACGCTCTCGCTCTCGGCCTCACGCTCTCGGCCTCACGCTCTCTCTCTCCTGGTCTCGCGCGCTCTCTCTCTCTCCTGGTCTCGCGCGCTCTCTCTCTCTCCTGGTCTCGCGCGCTCTCTCTCTCTCCTGGTCTCGCGCGCTCTCTCTCTCTCCTGGTCTCGCGCGCTCTCTCTCTCTCCTGGTCTCGCGCGCTCTCTCTCTCTCCTGGTCTCGCGCGCTCTCTCTCTCCTGGTCTCGCGCGCTCTCTCTCTCCTGGTCTCGCGCGCTCTCTATCTCCTGGTCTCGCGCGCTCTCTCTCTCCTGGTCTCGCGCGCTCTCTCTCTCCTGGTCTCGCGCGCTCTCTCTCTCCTGGTCTCGCGCGCTCTCTCTCTCCTGGTCTCGCGCGCTCTCTCTCTCCTGGTCTCGCGCGCTCTCTCTCTCCTGGTCTCGCGCGCTCTCACTCTCGGTCTCGCGCTCTCACTCTCGGTCTCGCGCTCTCACTCTCGGTCTCGCGCTCTCACTCTCGGTCTCGCGCTCTCACTCTCGGTCTCGCGCTCTCACTCTCGGTCTCGCGCTCTCACTCTCGGTCTCGCGCTCTCACTCTCGGTCTCGCGCTCTCACTCTCGGTCTCACTCGCTGTAGCGGAGATGCAATATTACCCAGGTTATCTCCGCTTATAATCCAAGTGAGACTCAGGAACAAGTAAATAGTAAATCCAAAGGCAGGGTTTCCAGCAGGTCAAATACAGCAAAATCCCAACAGCAATCCCAATAACTGGACGACACACAGTTTCAGGAGCATAACTGACCAGAACTCTTTAATGATTCAGAAACACAGAATATATACAGTTGAACATCTTGACAAACCAGATTAGACAAAGGAACTATAACAGGATTATAATTTAACCTAAGGACATACAAAGGGAAATCCTGCCTCACACCTTTCAGGATACAAAGGTGCCCAGTTCAGATACACACAGGAAACTAAATGATTTACATAAGACAATGGGAGAGGTGACAAAAACAGGGATTAAAGATAGGATCCAATCTTAACTTGGGGAAAACACAGTGAATAGGACAAAGACTTGGATCCTAGTAATTACAGTACATTCCTCTGCTTGGGAGATAATTGAGTTAACCTTTGTATCAGCTCAATTATCTCCAAGCTAAAATATACAGGTTCTATACAATATTAATAACTTTCAAAATATGCATCACATTCACATAAAACATACATTTTCAGAATCAGCATACTTTAAATATGAAAATAACTAAAAATCAAACAATTCCACCCAGAAGTTCAAAAGTTAGCTTTTTGGGCATTTTTAAAGGGCCACACACCCCAGGGCCATAGTCACAGGGGAGGAGGCTGGCAAACAGGCCTCTCCAAGACCAAGTGGCGAAGGGCACTTCGTCACACTCGCGCTCTCACTCGCGCTCTCGGTCTCACGCGCTCTCGCTCTCGGTCTCACGCGCTCTCGCTCTCGGTCTCACGCGCTCTCGTGCTCTCGGTCTCACGCGCTCTCGGTCTCACGCGCTCTCGTGCTCTCGGTCTCACGCGCTCTCGGTCTCACGCGCTCTCGGTCTCACGCGCTCTCGGCCTCACGCGCTCTCGGCCTCACGCTCTCGGCCTCACGCTCTCGGCCTCACGCTCTCGGCCTCACGCGCTCGGCCTCACGCGCTCTCGGCCTCACGCTCTCGGCCTCACGCGCTCTCGGCCTCACGCTCTCGGTCTCACGCGCTCTCGGCCTCTCGCTCTCGGCCTCACGCTCTCGGCCTCTCGCTCTCGGCCTCTCGCTCTCGGCCTCTCGCTCTCGGCCTCTCGCTCTCGGCCTCTCGCTCTCGGCCTCACGCTCTCGCTCTCGGCCTCACGCTCTCGCTCTCGGCCTCACGCTCTCGCTCTCGGCCTCACGCTCACGCTCTCGCTCTCGGCCTCACGCTCTCGCTCTCGGCCTCACGCTCTCTCCTGGTCTCACGCTCTCTCCTGGTCTCACGCTCTGTCGCTGCCTTGCCTCTCATTTTCAGACCGCTCTGACCTCTCCTTTTCAGATATATCAACTCCCTGAATGGCGACTCGTCTTCCTGGTAAAAAACTTTCCTGTGGGGCAGCGTGTCCTGGTGGACAGCTCTTTCGGGCAGCCCAGTGCCCCTGGTGACAGCAGGAAGGAGGAGATGACCCGTCAGGGTGAAATGCCCCATGTGAAGGAAGTGCTTCTGGTTGGGCTGGGGAACAGACAGACTCGTCCTTACCTGCTGGTGAGTCCTCACTGTCCTGTATCTTCCTGGATACCTGGCTTCCGGATATCCCCGCACTGCTCTAACCTCACTAGACAGAACCAGTGCTGTGATTAGTTACCCCTTACAGGAGCTCTAACCTCACTAGATGATACCAGTGCTGTGATTAGTTACCCCTTACAGGAGCTCTAACGTCACTAGACAGAACCAGTGCTGTGATTAGTTACCCCTTACAGGAGCTCTAACCTCACTAGACTATACCAGTGCTGTGATTAGTTACTCCTTACAGGATCTCTAACGTCACTAGACGATACCAGTGCTGTGATTAGTTACCCCTTACAGGAGCTCTAACCTCACTAGACGATACCAGTGTTGTGATTAGTTACCCCTTACAGGAGCTCTAACGTCACTAGACGATACCAGTGCTGTGATTAGTTACCCCTTACAGGAGCTCTTACCTCACTAGACTATACCAGTGCTGTGATTAGTTACCCCTTACAGGAGCTCTAACCTCACTAGACTATACCAGTGCTGTGATTAGTTACCCCTTACAGGAGCTCTAACCTCACTAGACTATACCAGTGCTGTGATTAGTTACCCCTTACAGGAGCTCTAACGTCACTAGACGATACCAGTGCTGTGATTAGTTACCCCTTACAGGAGCTCTAACGTCACTAGACGATACCAGTGCTGTGATTAGTTACCCCTTACAGGAGCTCTTACCTCACTAGACTATACCAGTGCTGTGATTAGTTACCCCTTACAGGAGCTCTAACCTCACTAGACTATACCAGTGCTGTGATTAGTTACCCCTTACAGGAGCTCTAACCTCACTAGACGATACCAGTGCTGTGATTAGTTACCCCTTACAGGAGCTCTAACCTCACTAGACGATACCAGTGCTGTGATTAGTTACCCCTTACAGGAGCTCTAACCTCACTAGACTATACCAGTGCTGTGATTAGTTACCCCTTACAGGAGCTCTAACCTCACTAGACGATACCAGTGCTGTGATTAGTTACCCCTTACAGGAGCTCTAACCTCACTAGACTATACCAGTGCTGTGATTAGTTACCCCTTACAGGAGCTCTAACGTCACTAGACTATACCAGTGCTGTGATTAGTTACCCCTTACAGGAGCTCTAACCTCACTAGACTATACCAGTGCTGTGATTAGTTACCCCTTACAGGAGCTCTAACGTCACTAGATGATACTAGTGCTGTGATTAGTTACCCCTTACAGGAGCTCTAACCTCACTAGATGATACCAGTGCTGTGATTAGTTACCCCTTACAGGAGCTCTAACCTCACTAGACTATACCAGTGCTGTGATTAGTTACCCCTTACAGGAGCTCTAACCTCACTAGACTATACCAGTGCTGTGATTAGTTACCCCTTACAGGAGCTCTAACGTCACTAGATGATACCAGTGCTGTGATTAGTTACCCCTTACAGGAGCTCTAACCTCACTAGACTATACCAGTGCTGTGATTAGTTACCCCTTACAGGAGCTCTAACCTCACTAGACTATACCAGTGCTGTGATTAGTTACCCCTTACAGGAGCTCTAACCTCACTAGATGATACCAGTGCTGTGATTAGTTACCCCTTACAGGAGCTCTAACGTCACTAGACGATACCAGTGCTGTGATTAGTTACCCCTTACAGGAGCTCTAACGTCACTAGACGATACCAGTGCTGTGATTAGTTACCCCTTACAGGAGCTCTAACGTCACTAGACGATACCAGTGCTGTGATTAGTTACCCCTTACAGGAGCTCTAACGTCACTAGATGATACCAGTGCTGTGATTAGTTACCCCTTACAGGAGCTCTAACGTCACTAGACGATACCAGTGCTGTGATTAGTTACCCCTTACAGGAGCTCTAACCTCACTAGACTATACCAGTGCTGTGATTAGTTACCCCTTACAGGAGCTCTAACGTCACTAGACGATACCAGTGCTGTGATTAGTTACCCCTTACAGGAGCTCTAACGTCACTAGATGATACCAGTGCTGTGATTAGTTACCCCTTACAGGAGCTCTAACCTCACTAGACTATACCAGTGCTGTGATTAGTTACCCCTTACAGGAGCTCTAACGTCACTAGACTATACCAGTGCTGTGATTAGTTACCCCTTACAGGAGCTCTAACCTCACTAGACGATACCAGTGCTGTGATTAGTTACCCCTTACAGGAGCTCTAACCTCACTAGACTATACTAGTGCTGTGATTAGTTACCCCTTACAGGAGCTCTAACCTCACTAGACTATACTAGTGCTGTGATTAGTTACCCCTTACAGGAGCTCTAACGACACTAGACGATACCAGTGCTGTGATTAGTTACCCCTTACAGGAGCTCTAACCTCACTAGACTATACTAGTGCTGTGATTAGTTACCCCTTACAGGAGCTCTAACCTCACTAGACTATACCAGTGCTGTGATTAGTTACCCCTTACAGGAGCTCTAACGTCACTAGACTATACCAGTGCTGTGATTAGTTACCCCTTACAGGAGCTCTAACGTCACTAGATGATACCAGTGCTGTGATTAGTTACCCCTTACAGGAGGTCTAACCTCACTAGACTATACCAGTGCTGTGATTAGTTACCCCTTACAGGAGCTCTAACGTCACTAGACGATACCAGTGCTGTGATTAGTTACCCCTTACAGGAGCTCTAACCTCACTAGATGATACCAGTGCTGTGATTAGTTACCCCTTACAGGAGGTCTAACCTCACTAGACTATACCAGTGCTGTGATTAGTTACCCCTTACAGGAGCTCTAACGTCACTAGACTATACCAGTGCTGTGATTAGTTACCCCTTACAGGAGCTCTAACGTCACTAGATTATACCAGTGCTGTGATTAGTTACCCCTTACAGGAGCTCTAACGTCACTAGACTATACCAGTGCTGTGATTAGTTACCCCTTACAGGAGCTCTAACGTCACTAGATGATACTAGTGCTGTGATTAGTTACCCCTTACAGGAGCTCTAACCTCACTAGACGATACCAGTGCTGTGATTAGTTACCCCTTACAGGAGCTCTAACGTCACTAGACGATACCAGTGCTGTGATTAGTTACCCCTTACAGGAGCTCTAACGTCACCAGACGATACCAGTGCTGTGATTAGTTACCCCTTACAGGAGCTCTAACGTCACCAGACGATACCAGTGCTGTGATTAGTTACCCCTTACAGGAGCTCTAACGTCACCAGACGATACCAGTGCTGTGATTAGTTAGCCCTTACAGGAGCTCTAACCTCACTAGATGATACCAGTGCTGTGATTAGTTACCCCTTACAGGAGCTCTAATGTCACTAGACGATACCAGTGCTGTGATTAGTTACCCCTTACAGGAGCTCTAACCTCACTAGACTATACCAGTGCTGTGATTAGTTACCCCTTGCAGGAGCTCTAACGTCACTAGACGATACCAGTGCTGTGATTAGTTACCCCTTACAGGAGCTCTAACCTCACTAGATGATACCAGTGCTGTGATTAGTTACCCCTTACAGGAGCTCTAACCTCACTAGACGATACCAGTGCTGTGATTAGTTACCCCTTACAGGAGCTCTAACGTCACTAGATGATACCAGTGCTGTGATTAGTTACCCCTTACAGGAGCTCTAACGTCACTAGACGATACCAGTGCTGTGATTAGTTACCCCTTACAGGAGCTCTAACCTCACTAGATGATACCAGTGCTGTGATTAGTTACCCCTTACAGGAGCTCTAACCTCACTAGATGATACCAGTGCTGTGATTAGTTACCCCTTACAGGAGCTCTAACGTCACTAGATGATACCAGTGCTGTGATTAGTTACCCCTTACAGGAGCTCTAACCTCACTAGACGATACCAGTGCTGTGATTAGTTACCCCTTACAGGAGCTCTAACGTCACTAGATGATACCAGTGCTGTGATTAGTTACCCCTTACAGGAGCTCTAACCTCACTAGACGATACCAGTGCTGTGATTAGTTACCCCTTACAGGAGCTCTAACCTCACTAGATGATACCAGTGTTAGAGTTAAGTAAGAATGACAATTTATTACAGGAACATCACATATATACAGAGATAATTACATCAGCAGGGGATGAGCATACAATACTAGGGGGAGGCCACTGTAGTTCTGTGTGTGTTACCCCTGATTGATTGGCTGTGTGTGTGTATATGTATGTGACTAGCTGTCTGCGTGATTGGCTGTGTGTGTGTATATGTATGTGACTAGCTGTCTGCGTGATTGGCTGTGTGTGTGTATATGTATGTGACTAGCTGCGTGTGTATGAGACTGTCTTCGTGATTGGTTGTGTGTGACTGGCTGTGTGTGTATGTGACTGGCTGCATGCTTGGTTGTGTTTGGCTGTGTGTGTATGCGACTGGCTGGGTGCTTGGTTGTGTGGGGCTGTGTGTGTATGTGACTGTCTGTGATTGGTTGTGTGTGTATGTGTCTGCGTGCTTGGTTGTGCTTGGTTGTGTGCTTGGTTGTGTGTGTATGTGTCTGTGTGCTTGGTTGTGTGTTTGTGTGTGTGGCTGTGTGTTTATCTGACTGCGTGATTGGTTGTGTGTTACTGTGTGTGTGTGTCTGTGTGTGTATGTGACTGTGCTTGGTTGGTTGTGTGTGTGTGTCTGTGTGTGTATGTGACTGTGTGTGCTTGGTTGTGTTACTGTGTGTGTGTGTGTGGCTGTGTGTATGTGACTGCGTGATTGGTTGTGTGTGTGTGGCTGTGTGTTTATCTGACTGCGTGATTGGTTGTGTGTTACTGTGTGTGTGTGTGACTGTCTGTGATTGGCTGTGTGCGTGTGTTACTGTGTGTGTGTGTGTGTGTGTGTGTGTGTTACTGTGTGTGCTTGGTTGTGTTACTGTGTGTGTGTGTTACTGTGTGTGTGTGTGTGTGTGTGACTGTCTGTGATTGGTTGTGTGTTACTGTGTGTGTGTGTGTGGCTGTGTGTGTATGACTGTCTGTGCTTGGTTGTGTGTTACTGTGTGTGTGTGTGTGTGTGACTGTGTGTGATTGGTTTTGTGTGTGTGTGTGTGTGGTTGTGTGATTGGTTGTGTGTTACTGTGTGTGTGTGATTGGTTGTGTGTTACTGTGTGTGTGTGTTACTGTGTGTGATTGGTTGTGTGTGACTGTCTGTGTGTGTGTTACTGTGTGTGTGTGTTACTGTATGTGTTTGTGTGTGATTGGTTCTGTGTGTGTGTGTGACTGTCTGTATCATTGGCTCCTGAATCTAGATGACCTTTATCGAGCCCGGGCTTATGGAGTTGCTTGGTCTCCTCTTTAGGTCCTGGTTGACATGGAGCTCCTGATATACGAGGCTTTTGCACATGACTCTCAGCTGGGCCAGGGAAACCTTAAAGTTCGTTTCAAGAAGGTAAGAGCCGTGATGTCTGACTGATACATGATCAGGCTTCCTCTCCTCTCAGCTGATTACTCTCTCTCCCGGAAGGTCCCTCATAACATCAATTTTCGTGAGAAAAGGGTAAAACAGTCCAAGAAAAAATGTGAGGGTTCCAGTGAAGACTATTCCTCCCGTGGAAGGGTGGCCAGATTCCGCTTCTTCCAGGATATCTATGGATACTCGGGGGTGAGCTCTTGGTTTCATGAGTGTGCTGCAGGATTGACTAGTTTGCCCGGTTCCCTCACTCTCTTTTTTTCCATATTAGGTGTTTATTTGTGGCCCTTCTCCTCACTGGCTGCTGGTTACCTCTCGGGGGGCCCTGCGTCTGCACCCCATGACCATTGATGGATACATTGAGTCATTTGCTCCTTTTCATAATGTCAACTGTCCGAAAGGATTCCTGTATTTCAATAGACAGGTAATACAGAGACTCTGGATCCTGTGGAGGAGGTCAGGCCTAGCATGGGGGTAGCATGACTGGGTAGGTCAGGCCTAGCATGGGGGTAGCATGACTGGGTAGGTCAGGCCTAGCATGGGGGTAGCATGACTGGGTAGGTCAGGCCTAGCATGGGGGTAGCATGACTGGGTAGGTCAGGCCTAGCATGGGGGTAGCATGACTGGGTAGGTCAGGCCTAGCATGGGGGTAGCATGACTGGGTAGGTCAGGCCTAGCATGGGGGTAGCATGACTGGGTAGGTCAGGCCTAGCATGGGGGTAGCATGACTGGGTAGGTCAGGCCTAGCATGGGGGTAGCATGACTGGGTAGGTCAGGCCTAGCATGGGGGTAGCATGACTGGGTAGGTCAGGCCTAGCATGGGGGTAGCATGACTGGGTAGGTCAGGCCTAGCATGGGGGTAGCATGACTGGGTAGGTCAGGCCTAGCATGGGGGTAGCATGACTGGGTAGGTCAGGCCTAGCATGGGGGTAGCATGACTGGGTAGGTCAGGCCTAGCATGGGGGTAGCATGACTGGGTAGGTCAGGCCTAGCATGGGGGTAGCATGACTGGGTAGGTCAGGTCTAGCATGGGGGTAGCATGGTTGGGTAGGTCAGGCCTAGAATGGGGGTAGCATGGTTGGGTAGGTCAGGCCTAGCATGGGGGTAGCATGGTTGGGTAGGTCAGGCCTAGCATGGGGGTAGCATGGTTGGGTAGGTCAGGCCTAGCATGGGGGTAGCATGACTGGGTAGGTCGGGCCTAGCATGGGGGTAGCATGACTGGGTAGGTCGGGCCTAGCATGGGGGTAGCATGACTGGGTAGGTCGGGCCTAGCATGGGGGTAGCATGACTGGGTAGGTCGGGCCTAGCATGGGGGTAGCATGACTGGGTAGGTCGGGTCTAGCATGGGGGTAGCATGACTGGGTAGGTCGGGTCTAGCATGGGGGTAGCATGACTGGGTAGGTCAGGCCTAGCATGGGGGTAGCATGGTTGGGTAGGTCAGGTCTAGCATGGGGGTAGCATGACTGGGTAGGTCAGGTCTAGCATGGGGGTAGCATGACTGGGTAGGTCAGGTCTAGCATGGGGGTAGCATGACTGGGTAGGTCAGGCCTAGCATGGGGGTAGCATGACTGGGTAGGTCAGGCCTAGCATGGGGGTAGCATGACTGGGTAGGTCAGGCCTAGCATGGGGGTAGCATGACTGGGTAGGTCAGGCCTAGCATGGGGGTAGCATGACTGGGTAGGTCAGGCCTAGCATGGGGTAGCATGACTGGGTAGGTCAGGAGCCAGGCTGACTGTGGGTGAGGGGGTGTTCTCAGGGTTTGGATGGGCTGACCAGACTGAGAGGTTGGTGTGTCAGGAGTAGCAGGGGAGACCAGGATTATGGGGGGGGGGGGTGACGGTGCCGGTCTGGGGAGACCAGACTGACGATGGCGGGGTGTCAGGTGTAGCAAGGGGAGACCAGGATTATGGGGGAGGTTGTCGGTTGTAGTGGGGGAGACCAGGCTGACGGAGGGAAGGGGATTGTCGGATGTAGTGGGGGAGACCAGGCTGAGGGAGGGAGGGGGTTGTTGTGTGTAGTGGGGGAGACCAGGCTGATGGAGGGAGGGGATTGTCGGGTGTAGTGGGGGAGACCAGGCTGATGGAGGGAGGGGATTGTCGGATGTAATGGGGGAGACCAGGCTGACCGGGGGAGGGGTTCAGCACAGAGTAATCGGGTTCTGGATAGGTTTGGTAATAGTGAGATTTGCTTCTCTCTCAGGGTGAACTGCGGATCAGTGTATTACCTGCTTATCTGTCATATGATGCCCCCTGGCCAGTGAGGAAGATCCCCCTGCGGTGTACAGCACATTATGTCTCTTATCATGTGGAATCTAAGGTAAGGAGGAGTCTTCATCCCACGCTTCTCACTCAGTGTATCCGGGGGGGTTAAGATTCCGGCTGTATTCTTAGTGTATCCGGTGCGGGGGGGTAATATTCCAGCTGTATTCTCAGTGTATCCGGTGCGGGGGGTAATATTCCGGCTGTATTCTTAGTGTATCCGGTGCGGGGGGTAATATTCCGGCTGTATTCTTAGTGTATCCGGTGCGGGGGGTAATATTCCGGCTGTATTCTCAGTGTATCCGGTGCGGGGGTAATATTCCGGCTGTATTCTCAGTGTATCCGGTGCGGGGGGTAATATTCCGGCTGTATTCTCGGTGTATCCGGTGCAGGGGGGGGGGGTGTAATATTCCGGCTGTATTCTCAGTGTATCCGGTGCGGGGGGTAATATTCCGGCTGTATTCTCAGTGTATCCGGTGCGGGGGGTAATATTCCGGCTGTATTCTCAGTGTATCCGGTGCGGGGGGTAATATTCCGGCTGTATTCTCAGTGTATCCGGTGCGGGGGGTAATATTCCGGCTGTATTCTCAGTGTATCCGGTGCGGGGGGTAATATTCCGGCTGTATTCTCAGTGTATCCGGTGCGGGGGGTAATATTCCGGCTGTATTCTCAGTGTATCCGGTGCGGGGGGTAATATTCCGGCTGTATTCTTAGTGTATCCGGTGCGGGGGGTAATATTCCGGCTGTATTCTTAGTGTATCCGGTGCGGGGGGTAATATTCCGGCTGTATTCTCAGTGTATCCGGTGCGGGGGTAATATTCCGGCTGTATTCTCAGTGTATCCGGTGCGGGGGGTAATATTCCGGCTGTATTCTCGGTGTATCCGGTGCAGGGGGGGGGGGTGTAATATTCCGGCTGTATTCTCAGTGTATCCGGTGCGGGGGGTAATATTCCGGCTGTATTCTCAGTGTATCCGGTGCGGGGGGTAATATTCCGGCTGTATTCTCAGTGTATCCGGTGCGGGGGGTAATATTCCGGCTGTATTCTCAGTGTATCCGGTGCGGGGGGTAATATTCCGGCTGTATTCTCAGTGTATCCGGTGCGGGGGGTAATATTCCGGCTGTATTCTCAGTGTATCCGGTGCGGGGGGTAATATTCCGGCTGTATTCTCAGTGTATCCGGTGCGGGGGGTAATATTCCGCCTGTATTCTCAGTGTATCCGGTGCGGGGGGTAATATTCCGCCTGTATTCTCAGTGTATCCGGTGCGGGGGGTAATATTCCGCCTGTATTCTCAGTGTATCCGGTGCGGGGGGTAATATTCCGGCTGTATTCTCAGTGTATCCGGTGCGGGGGGTAATATTCCGCCTGTATTCTCAGTGTATCCGGTGCGGGGGGTAATATTCCGGCTGTATTCTCAGTGTATCCGGTGCGGGGGGTAATATTCCGCCTGTATTCTCAGTGTATCCGGTGCGGGGGGGTAATATTCCGCCTGTATTCTCAGTGTATCCGGTGCGGGGGGTAATATTCCGCCTGTATTCTCAGTGTATCCGGTGCGGGGGGGTAATATTCCGCCTGTATTCTCAGTGTATCCGGTGCGGGGGGTAATATTCCGCCTGTATTCTCAGTGTATCCGGTGCAGGGGGGTAATATTCCGCCTGTATTCTCAGTGTATCCGGTGCGGGGGGGGTAATATTCCGCCTGTATTCTCAGTGTATCCGGTGCAGGGGGGTAATATTCCGCCTGTATTCTCAGTGTATCCGGTGCGGGGGGTAATATTCCGCCTGTATTCTCAGTGTATCCGGTGCAGGGGGGTAATATTCCGCCTGTATTCTCAGTGTATCCGGTGCGGGGGGGGTAATATTCCGCCTGTATTCTCAGTGTATCCGGTGCGGGGGGGTAATATTCCGCCTGTATTCTCAGTGTATCCGGTGCAGGGGGGTAATATTCCGCCTGTATTCTCAGTGTATCCGGTGCGGGGGGGGTAATATTCCGCCTGTATTCTCAGTGTATCCGGTGCGGGGGGGTAATATTCCGGCTGTATTCTCAGTGTATCCGGTGCAGGGGGGTAATATTCCGCCTGTATTCTCAGTGTATCCGGTGCGGGGGGGGGTAATATTCCGCCTGTATTCTCAGTGTATCCGGTGCAGGGGGGTAATATTCCGCCTGTATTCTCAGTGTATCCCGTGGGGATTTTCACTCCTCGTCTCTTCTTTAGGTATACGCCGTAGCCACAAGTGTGAATGATATTTGCACACGCATCCCCCGCATGACTGGGGAGGAGAAAGAGTTTGAAACAATAGAAAGAGGTGAGAAATGATCTGCGGGAAGTGCCCCCACCCGTCCGTCCCGAGCACCCCCTGCCATGGCCTTCGTCCACCAAGGACCCATCTCCCAATAATGCTTCTCAATTCCTATCTTCAGACGATCGCTATATACCTGCTTTCCAAGAAGTGTTTTCCATTCAGTTGATCTCTCCAGTTAGCTGGGAAACGATCCCTAACACCAGGTAATGTAACACCAGGTAATGTACCCCCCTGAGAGCCAAGTGCCCTCTGCTCACCTAGGAGATGAGACAACACCTCTCTGTTTCAGGATAGATCTGGAGGAATGGGAACACATTACCTGCATGAAGACCGTGAGCCTTAAGAGTGAAGAGACCGTATCCGGCCTAAAGGGTTACATTGCAGCGGGAACGTGTGTCATGCAGGGAGAGGAGGTGACCTGCCGCGGACGGGTGAGTGACGGGGACTGGGGGAGGTAACCAGCGAGGGTCTGTGTTATTGGGTAACCAGCGAGGGTCTGTGTTATTGGGTAACCAGCGAGGGTCTGTGTTATTGGGTAACCAGCGAGGGTCTGTGTTATTGGGTAACCAGCGAGGGTCTGTGTTATTGGGTAACCAGCGAGGGTTTGTGTTATTGGGTAACCAGCGAGGGTCTGTGTTATTGGGTAACCAGCGAGGGTTTGTGTTATTGGGTAACCAGCGAGGGTCTGTGTTATTAGTGTGGGTAACCTGCGAGGGTCTGTGTTATTAGTGTGGGTAACCTGCGAGGGTCTCTGTTATTAGTGTGGGTAACCTGCGAGGGTCTCTGTTATTAGTGTGGGTAACCTGCGAGGGTCTGTGTTATTAGTGTGGGTAACCTGCGAGGGTCTGTGTTATTAGTATGGGTAACCTGCGAGGGTCTGTGTTATTAGTGTGGGTAACCTGCGAGGGTCTCTGTTATTAGTGTGGGTAACCTGCGAGGGTCTGTGTTATTAGTGTGGGTAACCTGCGAGGGTCTGTGTTATTAGTGTGGGTAACCTGCGAGGGTCTCTGTTATTGGTGTGGGTAACCTGCGAGGGTCTCTGTTATTAGTGTGGGTAACCTGTGAGGGTCTGTGTTATTAGTGTGGGTAACCTGCGAGGGTCTGTGTTATTAGTGTGGGTAACCTGCGAGGGTCTCTGTTATTAGTGTGGGTAACCTGTGAGGGTCTGTGTTATTAGTGTGGGTAACCTGCGAGGGTCTGTGTTATTAGTGTGGGTAACCTGCCAGGGTCTCTGTTATTAGTGTGGGTAACCTGCGAGGGTCTCTGTTATTAGTGTGGGTAACCTGCGAGGGTCTGTGTTATTAGTGTGGGTAACCTGCCAGGGTCTCTGTTATTGGTGTGGGTAACCTGCGAGGGTCTCTGTTATTAGTGTGGGTAACCTGCGAGGGTCTGTGTTATTAGTATGGGTAACCTGCGAGGGTCTGTGTTATTAGTATGGGTAACCTGCGAGGGTCTGTGTTATTAGTATGGGTAACCTGCGAGGGTCTGTGTTATTGGTGTGGGTAACCTGCGAGGGTCTGTGTTATTAGTGTGGGTAACCTGCCAGGGTCTGTGTTATTAGTGTGGGTAACCTGCGAGGGTCTGTGTTATTGGTGTGGGTAACCTGCGAGGGTCTGTGTTATTAGTGTGGGTAACCTGCGAGGGTCTGTGTTATTAGTATGGGTAACCTGCGAGGGTCTGTGTTATTGGTGTGGGTAACCTGCGAGGGTCTGTGTTATTAGTGTGGGTAACCTGCGAGGGTCTGTGTTATTGGGTAACCTGCGAGGGTCTGTGTTATTAGTGTGGGTAACCTGCGAGGGTCTGTGTTATTAGTATGGGTAACCTGCGAGGGTCTGTGTTATTGGTGTGGGTAACCTGCGAGGGTCTGTGTTATTAGTGTGGGTAACCTGCGAGTGTCTCTGTTATTGGTGTGGGTAACCTGCGAGGGTCTGTGTTATTAGTGTGGGTAACCTGCGAGGGTCTCTGTTATTGGTGTGGGTAACCTGCGAGTGTCTCTGTTATTAGTGTGGGTAACCTGCGAGGGTCTGTGTTATTAGTGTGGGTAACCTGCGAGGGTCTCTGTTATTGGTGTGGGTAACCTGCGAGGGTCTGTGTTATTAGTGTGGGTAACCTGCGAGGGTCTGTGTTATTAGTGTGGGTAACCTGCGAGGGTCTGTGTTATTAGTGTGGGTAACCTGCGAGGGTCTCTGTTATTAGTGTGGGTAACCTGCGAGGGTCTCTGTTATTGGTGTGGGTAACCTGCGAGGGTCTCTGTTATTAGTGTGGGTAACCTGCGAGGGTCTGTGTTATTGGTGTGGGTAACCTGCGAGGGTCTCTGTTATTAGTGTGGGTAACCTGCGAGGGTCTGTGTTATTAGTATGGGTAACCTGCGAGGGTCTGTGTTATTAGTGTGGGTAACCTGCGAGGGTCTCTGTTATTGGTGTGGGTAACCAGCGAGGGTCTGTGTTATTGGTGTGGGTAACCTGCGAGGGTCTCTGTTATTAGTGTGGGTAACCTGCGAGGGTCTCTGTTATTAGTGTGGGTAACCTGCGAGGGTCTCTGTTATTGGGTAACCTGCGAGGGTCTCTGTTATTGGTGTGGGTAACCTGCGAGGGTCTCTGTTATTAGTGTGGGTAACCTGCGAGGGTCTCTGTTATTAGTGTGGGTAACCTGCGAGGGTCTCTATTATTGGGTAACCTGCGAGGGTCTGTGTTATTGGTGTGGGTAACCTGCGAGGGTCTCTGTTATTAGTGTGGGTAACCTGCGAGGGTCTGTGTTATTAGTGTGGGTAACCTGCGAGGGTCTCTGTTATTAGTGTGGGTAACCTGCGAGGGTCTGTGTTATTAGTGTGGGTAACCTGCGAGGGTCTGTGTTATTAGTATGGGTAACCTGCGAGGGTCTGTGTTATTAGTGTGGGTAACCTGCGAGGGTCTCTGTTATTGGTGTGGGTAACCAGCGAGGGTCTGTGTTATTGGTGTGGGTAACCTGCGAGGGTCTCTGTTATTAGTGTGGGTAACCTGCGAGGGTCTCTGTTATTAGTGTGGGTAACCTGCGAGGGTCTGTGTTATTGGTGTGGGTAACCTGCGAGGGTCTGTGTTATTAGTGTGGGTAACCTGCGAGGGTCTCTGTTATTAGTGTGGGTAACCTGCGAGGGTCTGTGTTATTAGTATGGGTAACCTGCGAGGGTCTGTGTTATTGGTGTGGGTAACCTGCGAGGGTCTGTGTTATTAGTGTGGGTAACCTGCGAGGGTCTCTGTTATTAGTGTGGGTAACCTGTGAGGGTCTGTGTTATTAGTGTGGGTAACCTGCGAGGGTCTGTGTTATTAGTGTGGGTAACCTGCGAGGGTCTCTGTTATTGGTGTGGGTAACCTGCGAGGGTCTGTGTTATTAGTGTGGGTAACCTGCGAGGGTCTCTGTTATTAGTGTGGGTAACCTGCGAGGGTCTGTGTTATTAGTGTGGGTAACCTGCGAGGGTCTCTGTTATTAGTGTGGGTAACCTGCGAGGGTCTCTGTTATTAGTGTGGGTAACCTGCCAGGGTCTGTGTTATTGGTGTGGGTAACCTGCGAGGGTCTGTGTTATTAGTGTGGGTAACCTGCGAGGGTCTCTGTTATTAGTGTGGGTAACCTGCGAGGGTCTGTGTTATTAGTGTGGGTAACCTGCGAGGGTCTGTGTTATTAGTGTGGGTAACCTGCGAGGGTCTCTGTTATTAGTGTGGGTAACCTGCGAGGGTCTCTGTTATTAGTGTGGGTAACCTGCGAGGGTCTCTGTTATTAGTGTGGGTAACCTGCGAGGGTCTCTGTTATTAGTGTGGGTAACCTGCGAGGGTCTGTGTTATTGGTGTGGGTAACCTGCGAGGGTCTGTGTTATTAGTGTGGGTAACCTGCGAGGGTCTCTGTTATTGGTGTGGGTAACCTGCGAGGGTCTGTGTTATTAGTGTGGGTAACCTGCCAGGGTCTGTGTTATTAGTGTGGGTAACCTGCGAGGGTCTGTGTTATTGGTGTGGGTAACCTGCGAGGGTCTGTGTTATTAGTGTGGGTAACCTGCGAGGGTCTGTGTTATTAGTGTGGGTAACCTGCGAGGGTCTCTGTTATTGGTGTGGGTAACCTGCGAGGGTCTCTGTTATTAGTGTGGGTAACCTGCGAGGGTCTGTGTTATTAGTGTGGGTAACCTGCGAGGGTCTGTGTTATTGGTGTGGGTAACCTGCGAGGGTCTGTGTTATTAGTGTGGGTAACCTGCGAGGGTCTGTGTTATTGGTGTGGGTAACCTGCGAGGGTCTGTGTTATTGGTGTGGGTAACCTGCGAGGGTCTCTGTTATTAGTATGGGTAACCTGCGAGGGTCTCTGTTATTAGTATGGGTAACCTGCGAGGGTCTCTGTTATTAGTGTGGGTAACCTGCGAGGGTCTCTGTTATTAGTGTGGGTAACCTGTGAGGGTCTGTGTTATTAGTGTGGGTAACCTGCGAGGGTCTCTGTTATTAGTGTGGGTAACCTGCGAGGGTCTGTGTTATTAGTGTGGGTAACCTGCGAGGGTCTCTGTTATTAGTGTGGGTAACCTGCGAGGGTCTGTGTTATTAGTGTGGGTAACCTGCGAGGGTCTGTGTTATTAGTGTGGGTAACCTGCGAGGGTCTGTGTTATTAGTGTGGGTAACCTGCGAGGGTCTCTGTTATTAGTGTGGGTAACCTGCGAGGGTCTCTGTTATTAGTGTGGGTAACCTGCGAGGGTCTCTGTTATTAGTGTGGGTAACCTGCGAGGGTCTGTGTTATTAGTGTGGGTAACCTGCGAGGGTCTGTGTTATTAGTGTGGGTAACCTGCGAGGGTCTCTGTTATTGGTGTGGGTAACCTGCGAGGGTCTCTGTTATTGGTGTGGGTAACCTGCGAGGGTCTCTGTTATTGGTGTGGGTAACCTGCGAGGGTCTCTGTTATTAGTATGGGTAACCTGCGAGGGTCTCTGTTATTAGTGTGGGTAACCTGCGAGGGTCTGTGTTATTGGTGTGGGTAACCTGCGAGGGTCTCTGTTATTAGTGTGGGTAACCTGCGAGGGTCTCTGTTATTAGTGTGGGTAACCTGCGAGGGTCTGTGTTATTGGTATGGGTAACCTGCGAGGGTCTGTGTTATTAGTGTGGGTAACCTGCCAGGGTCTCTGTTATTAGTGTGGGTAACCTGCGAGGGTCTCTGTTATTGGTGTGGGTAACCTGCGAGGGTCTGTGTTATTAGTGTGGGTAACCTGCCAGGGTCTCTGTTATTAGTGTGGGTAACCTGCGAGGGTCTGTGTTATTAGTGTGGGTAACCTGCGAGGGTCTGTGTTATTAGTATGGGTAACCTGCGAGGGTCTGTGTTATTAGTATGGGTAACCTGCGAGGGTCTGTGTTATTGGTGTGGGTAACCTGCCAGGGTCTCTGTTATTAGTGTGGGTAACCTGCGAGGGTCTGTGTTATTAGTGTGGGTAACCTGCGAGGGTCTCTGTTATTGGTGTGGGTAACCTGCGAGGGTCTGTGTTATTGGTGTGGGTAACCTGCGAGGGTCTGTGTTATTAGTATGGGTAACCTGCGAGGGTCTCTGTTATTAGTGTGGGTAACCTGCCAGGGTCTCTGTTATTAGTGTGGGTAACCTGCGAGGGTCTGTGTTATTAGTGTGGGTAACCTGCGAGGGTCTGTGTTATTAGTGTGGGTAACCTGCGAGGGTCTGTGTTATTAGTGTGGGTAACCTGCCAGGGTCTCTGTTATTAGTGTGGGTAACCTGCGAGGGTCTGTGTTATTGGTGTGGGTAACCTGCGAGGGTCTCTGTTATTGGTGTGGGTAACCTGCGAGGGTCTCTGTTATTGGTGTGGGTAACCTGCGAGGGTCTCTGTTATTAGTGTGGGTAACCTGCGAGGGTCTCTGTTATTGGTGTGGGTAACCTGCGAGGGTCTCTGTTATTGGTGTGGGTAACCTGCGAGGGTCTGTGTTATTGGTGTGGGTAACCTGCCAGGGTCTCTGTTATTGGTGTGGGTAACCTGCGAGGGTCTCTGTTATTAGTGTGGGTAACCTGCGAGGGTCTCTGTTATTAGTGTGGGTAACCTGCGAGGGTCTCTGTTATTGGTGTGGGTAACCTGCCAGGGTCTCTGTTATTAGTATGGGTAACCTGCCAGGGTCTCTGTTATTGGAGCTAGTTATTCCTCATCTGCCCAGTGAATAGACCATGTGATTTCCCATCTTTCCTCTAGATCCTCATTATGGATATCATCGAGGTTGTCCCAGAGCCAGGGCAGCCGCTCACTAAGAACAAGTTTAAGGTCCTGTACGAGAAGGAGCAGAAAGGTCCAGTTACTGCCTTGTGTCACTGCAATGGCTACCTGGTGACCGCCATAGGTCAAAAGGTGAGGCCAGGTGGAGACTTGCCAAAGGAGCAGGAGTAAGGGAGAGGTTTTTACACACCTGCTTTCTGCCTCTTAGATCTTCCTTTGGAGCCTGAAGGACAATGACCTGACCGGCATGGCGTTCATCGACACCCAGCTCTACATCCACCAGATGATAAGCGTGAAGAACTTTATCCTGGCCGCAGACGTGATGAAGAGCATTTCCCTTCTGCGCTACCAGGAGGAGAGCAAAACCCTCTCCCTCGTCAGCAGGGTAAACTCCGAATCCTTTCTATACTGTATCATGTCTCGCGTTACCAGCCACATGCACAACTCTGTACTGCGTTATATTGTCCTCACATAATACACACACTCTGTACTGCACTATATTGTCCTCACATAATACACACACTCTGTACTGCACTATATTGTCCTCACATAATACACACACTCTGTACTGCGTTATATTGTCCTCACATAATACACACACTCTGTACTGCGCTATATTGTCCTCACATAATACACACACTCTGTACTGCGCTATATTGTCCTCACATAATACACACACTCTGTACTGCACTATATTGTCCTCACATAATACACACACTCTGTACTGCGCTATATTGTCCTCACATAATACACGCACTCTGTACTGCGCTATATTGTCCTCACATAATACACACACTCTGTACTGCACTATATTGTCCTCACATAATACACACACTCTGTACTGCGTTATATTGTCCTCACATAATACACGCACTCTGTACTGCACTATATTGTCCTCACATAATACACACACTCTGTACTGCACTATATTGTCCTCACATAATACACACACTCTGTACTGCACTATATTGTCCTCACATAATACACACACTCTGTACTGCGCTATATTGTCCTCACATAATACACACACTCTGTACTGCGCTATATTGTCCTCACATAATACACACACTCTGTACTGCGCTGTATTGTCCTCACATAATACACACACTCTGTACTGCACTATATTGTCCTCACATAATACACACACTCTGTACTGCGTTATATTGTCCTCACATAATACACGCACTCTGTACTGCACTATATTGTCCTCACATAATACACACACTCTGTACTGCACTATATTGTCCTCACATAATACACACACTCTGTACTGCACTATATTGTCCTCACATAATACACACACTCTGTACTGCGCTATATTGTCCTCACATAATACACACACTCTGTACTGCGCTATATTGTCCTCACATAATACACACACTCTGTACTGCGCTATATTGTCCTCACATAATACACACACTCTGTACTGCACTATATTGTCCTCACATAATACACACACTCTGTACTGCACTATATTGTCCTCACATAATACACACACTCTGTACTGCGCTATATTGTCCTCACATAATACACACACTCTGTACTGCGCTATATTGTCCTCACATAATACACACACTCTGTACTGCGCTATATTGTCCTCACATAATACACACACTCTGTACTGCACTATATTGTCCTCACATAATACACACACTCTGTACTGCACTATATTGTCCTCACATAATACACACACTCTGTACTGCACTATATTGTCCTCACATAATACACACACTCTGTACTGCACTATATTGTCCTCACATAATACACGCACTCTGTACTGCACTATATTGTCCCTCGCATGCTCCGTATTGACTCATGTTACTCTTGCTGACAGGATGTAAAGCCGCTGGAGGTTTATAGTGTGGAGTTCTTGGTAGATAATAATCAGCTGGGCTTCCTGGGTGAGTTTGTGTCTGATATTGAATTGTATAATGTTCTCTCCTTCTGTGTGAAGACGGCCTAACAATTTCCCTTCCATCAGACTGCCCTCCCGTCCCTCCCTCCCTTCCATCAGACTGCCTTCCTGTCCCTCCCTCCCTTCCATCAGACTGCCCTCCCGTCCCTCCCTCCCTTCCATCAGACTGCCCTCCCGTCCCTCCCTCCCTTCCATCAGACTGCCCTCCCGTCCCTCCCTCCCTTCCATCAGACTGCCCTCCCGTCCCTCCCTCCCTTCCATCAGACTGCCCTCCTGTCCCTCCCTCCCTTCCATCAGACTGCCTTCCTGTCCCTCCCTCCCTTCCATCAGACTGCCCTCCCTCCCTTCCATCAGACTGCCTTCCTGTCCCTCCCTCCCTTCCATCAGACTGCCCTCCCGTCCCTCCCTCCCTTCCATCAGACTGCCCTCCCGTCCCTCCCTCCCTTCCATCAGACTGCCCTCCCGTCCCTCCCTCCCTTCCATCAGACTGCCCTCCTGTCCCTCCCTCCCTTCCATCAGACTGCCTTCCTGTCCCTCCCTCCCTTCCATCAGACTGCCTTCCTGTCCCTCCCTCCCTTCCATCAGACTGCCCTCCCGTCCCTCCCTCCCTTCCATCAGACTGCCTTCCTGTCCCTCCCTCCCTTCCATCAGACTGCCCTCCTGTCCCTCCCTCCCTTCCATCAGACTGCCCTCCTGTCCCTCCCTCCCTTCCATCAGACTGCCCTCCTGTCCCTCCCTCCCTTCCATCAGACTGCCCTCCTGTCCCTCCTTCCCTTCCATCAGACTGCCTTCCTGTCCCTCCCTCCCTTCCATCAGACTGCCTTCTTGTCCCTCCCTCCCTTCCATCAGACTGCCCTCCTGTCCCTCCCTCCCTTCCTCCCTTCCATCAGACTGCCCTCCTGTCCCTCCTTCCCTTCCATCAGACTGCCTTCCTGTCCCTCCCTCCCTTCCATCAGACTGCCCTCCCGTCCCCCCTCTCCCTTCCATCAGACTGCCCTCCTGTCCCTCCCTCCCTTCCATCAGACTGCCTTCCTGTCCCTCCCTCCCTTCCATCAGACTGCCTTCCTGTCCCTCCCTCCCTTCCATCAGACTGCCCTCCTGTCCCTCCCTCCCTTCCATCAGACTGCCCTCCTGTCCCTCCCTCCCTTCCATCAGACTGCCCTCCTGTCCCTCCTTCCCTTCCATCAGACTGCCTTCCTGTCCCTCCCTCCCTTCCATCAGACTGCCCTCCTGTCCCTCCCTCCCTTCCATCAGACTGCCCTCCCGTCCCTCCGACTGCCCTCCCGTCCCTCCCTCCCTTCCATCAGACTGCCTTCCTGTCCCTCCCTCCCTCCCTTCCATCAGACTGCCCTCCTGTCCCTCCCTCCCTTCCATCAGACTGCCCTCCCGTCCCTCCCTCCCTTCCATCAGACTGCCCTCCTGTCCCTCCCTCCCTTCCATCAGACTGCCCTCCTGTCCCTCCCTCCCTTCCATCAGACTGCCCTCCTGTCCCTCCCTCCCTTCCATCAGACTGCCCTCCTGTCCCTCCCTCCCTTCCATCAGACTGCCCTCCTGTCCCTCCTTCCCTTCCATCAGACTGCCTTCCTGTCCCTCCCTCCCTTCCATCAGACTGCCCTCCTGTCCCTCCCTCCCTTCCATCAGACTGCCCTCCCGTCCCTCCCTCCCTTCCATCAGACTGCCCTCCCGTCCCTCCCTCCCTTCCATCAGACTGCCCTCCGGTCCCTCCCTCCCTCCCTTCCATCAGACTGCCTTCCTGTCCCTCCCTCCCTCCCTTCCATCAGACTGCCCTCCTGTCCCTCCCTCCCTTCCATCAGACTGCCTTCCTGTCCAACCCTCCCTTCCATCAGACTGCCCTCCTGTCCCTCCCTCCCTTCCATCAGACTGCCCTCCTGTCCCTCCCTCCCTCCCTTCCATCAGACAGCCCTCCTGTCCCTCCCTCCCTCCCTTCCATCAGACTGCCCTCCTGTCCCTCCCTCCCTCCCTTCCATCAGACTGCCCTCCTGTCCCTCCCTCCCTTCCATCAGACTGCCCTCCTGTCCCTCCCTCCCTCCCTTCCATCAGACTGCCCTCCTGTCCCTCCCTCCCTTCCATCAGACTGCCCTCCCGTCCCCCCTCTCCCCTGTCTGTCGTGCCTGCCCGTGTCTCGTGTCTGATTCTCTTGTAAATATTTCAGTTTCAGATCGGGACAGAAACCTCATGCTGTACATGTATCTTCCAGCAGGTAAGAAACAGACATCACCGGCCTCCCTTCCACCCTCTGCCTCACTTCCACCCTCTGCCTCACTTCCACCCTCTGCCTCACTTCCACCCTCTGCCTCACTTCCACCCTCTGCCTCACTTCCACCCTCTGCCTCACTTCCACCCTCTGCCTCACTTCCACCCTCCGCCTCACTTCCACCCTCCGCCTCACTTCCACCCTCCGCCTCACTTCCACCCTCCGCCTCACTTCCACCCTCCGCCTCACTTCCACCCTCCGCCTCACTTCCACCCTCCGCCTCACTTCCTCACTTCCTCTCTGCCTCCCTTCCTAACTCTGCCTTAATCACTCCGACTCCCTTCCACCCTCCGCCTCCCTTCCTCTCTGTCTCCCTTCCTCTCTGTCTCCCTTCCTTCCTCCGCCTCCCTTCCTCCCTCCGCCTCCCTTCCTCCCTCCGCCTCCCTTCCTCCCTCCGCCTCCCTTCCTCCCTCCGCCTCCCTTCCTCCCTCCGCCTCCCCTCCGCCTCCCTTCCTCCCTCCACCTCCCTTCCTCCCTCCGCCTCCCTCCGCCTCCCTCCGCCTCCCTTCCTCCCTCCGCCTCCCTTCCTCCCTCCGCCTCCCTTCCTCCCTCCGCCTCCCTTCCTCCCTCCGCCTCCCTTCCTCCCTCCACCTCCCTCCCTCCACCTCCCTCCCTCCACCTCCCTCCCTCCGCCTCCCTTCCTCCCTCCGCCTCCCTTCCTCCCTCCGCCTCCCTTCCTCCCTCCGCCTCCCTTCCTCCCTCCGCCTCCCTTCCTCCCTCCGCCTCCCTTCCTCCCTCCACCTCCCTCCCTCCACCTCCCTCCCTCCACCTCCCTCCCTCCACCTCCCTCCCTCCGCCTCCCTTCCTCCCTCCGCCTCCCTTCCTCCCTCCGTCTCCCTTCCTCCCTCCGCCTCCCTTCCTCCCTCCGTCTCCCTTCCTCCCTCCGCCTCCCTTCCTCCCTCCGCCTCCCCTCCGCCTCCCTTCCTCCCTCCACCTCCCTTCCTCCCTCCGCCTCCTCCGCCTCCCTTCGCCTCCCTCCGCCTCCCTTCCTCCCTCCGCCTCCCTTCCTCCCTCCGCCTCCCTTCCTCCCTCCGCCTCCCTTCCTCCCTCCGCCTCCCTTCCTCCCTCCGCCTCCCTTCCTCCCTCCACCTCCCTCCCTCCACCTCCCTCCCTCCACCTCCCTCCCTCCGCCTCCCTTCCTCCCTCCGCCTCCCTTCCTCCCTCCGTCTCCCTTCCTCCCTCCGCCTCCCTTCCTCCCTCCGCCTCCCTTCCTCCCTCCGCCTCCCTTCCTCCCTCCACCTCCCTCCCTCCACCTCCCTCCCTCCCTCCGCCTCCCTTCCTCCCTCCGTCTCCCTTCCTCCCTCCGCCTCCCTTCCTCCCTCCGCCTCCCTTCCTCCCTCCGCCTCCCTTCCTCCCTCCGCCTCCCTTCCTCCCTCCGCCTCCCTTCCTCCCTCCGCCTGCTCTCTCCTCACTCTGCCTCCCTTCCTCACTCCGCCTCCCCTCCTCTATCCGCCTCCCTTCCTCCCATTGCCTTTCCCATCTCTCTCTTCTCCTCCCCCCACACTGCCCTGTGTAAGAATCTGGAATTATAATGTTCTCCTCCTGTTCTCTATTCCTTTCCCAGCAAAGGAAAGTTTTGGGGGGATGCGTCTCCTGCGCCGAGCAGATTTCCACGTGGGGTCCCACGTCAACGCATTCTGGAGGACTCCATGCCGGGGGGCCAGCGAGGGTCCCAGCCGTAAGACTGTCCCATGGGATAACAAACACATCACGTGGTTTGCCACACTAGATGGGGGAGTGGGGCTGCTGCTTCCCATGCAGGAGAAGACGTATCGTCGCCTCTTAATGTTACAGAACGCACTGACCACCATGTTACCCCACCATGCGGGTCTCAACCCCCGTGCTTTCAGGTACCTAACCAACAATGCACCTTGTCTCATGATGCTGCAGCGGTCTCTGTATGCTCTCTCTCCCCAGCTGTCTCTGTATGCTTGCTCTCTTTCTCTGTTCTCACTCTCTCGCGCTCTCTCTCGGTTCTCTCTCTCGCGCTCTCTCTCGGTTCTCTCTCTCGCACTCTCACTCTCTCTCTCTCTCTCTCTCGCACTCTCACTCTCTCTCTCTCTCTCTCTGTTCTCTCTCTCGCACTCTCTCTCTCTCTCCCTCTTCTCTCTCTCTCCCTCTTCTCTCTGTCTCCCTCTTCTCCCTGTCTCTCTCTCTCTCTCCCTGTCTCTCGCGCTCTCTTCTCTCTCGCGCGCGCTCTCGCTCTGTCTCTCTGTTCTCGCGCTCTCTCGCGCTCTCTCGCGCTTTCTCCTCTCTCGCGCTTTCTCTTCTCTCTCGCGCTTTCTCTTCTCTCTCGCGCTTTCTCTTCTCTCTCGCGCTCTATCGCTCTGTCTCTCACTCTCACTCTCCTCTCTCTGTGTCTCTCTCTCCTCTCTCTGTGTCTCTCGCTCTGTCTCTCTCTCTGTCTCTGTCTCACTCGCGCTTTCTCTTCTCTCGCGCGCTTTCTCTTCTCTCGCGCGCTTTCTCTTCTCTCGCGCGCTTTCTCTTCTCTCGCGCGCTTTCTCTTCTCTCGCGCGCTTTCTCTTCTCTCGCGCGCTTTCTCTTCTCTCGCGCCCTTTCTCTTCTCTCGCGCGCTTTCTCTTCTCTCTCTCGCGCTCTCTCGCTCTGTCTCACTCTCTCTCTCGCTCTCTCTCCTCTCTCTGTGTCTCTCGCTCTCTCTCTCTCCTCTCTCTGTGTCTCTCGCTCTCTCTCTCTCCTCTCTCTGTGGCTCTCGCTCTCTCTCTCTCCTCTCTCTGTGGCTCTCGCTCTCTCTCTCTCCTCTCTCTGTGGCTATCGCTCTCTCCTCTCTCTGTGGCTCTCGCTCTCTCTCTCCTCTCTCTGTGGCTCTCTCTCACTCTCTCTCCTCTCTCTGTGGCTCTCTCTCTCCTCTCTCTGTGGCTCTCTCTCTCCTCTCTCTGTGGCTCTCTCTCTCCTCTCTCTGTGGCTCTCTCTCTCCTCTCTCTGTGTCTCTCGCTCTCTCTCTCTCTCCTCTCTGTGTCTCTCGCTCTCTCTCCTCTGTGTCTCTCGCTCTCTCTCTCTCCTCTCTCTGTGTCTCTCGCTCTCTCTCTCTCCTCTCTCTGTGTCTCTCTCTCTCCTCTCTCTGTGGCTCTCGCTCTCTCCTCTCTCTGTGGCTCTCGCTCTCTCTCTCTCCTCTCTCTGTGGCTCTCTCTCTCCTCTCTCTGTGGCTCTCGCTCTCTCTCTCTCCTCTCTCTGTGGCTCTCGCTCTCTCTCTCCTCTCTCTGTGGCTCTCTCTCACTCTCTCTCCTCTCTCTGTGTCTCTCTCTCTCCTCTCTCTGTGTCTCTCGCTCTCTCTCTCTCCTCTCTCTGTGTCTCTCGCTCTCTCTCTCTCCTCTCTCTGTGTCTCTCGCTCTCTCTCTCTCCTCTCTCTGTGTCTCTCTCTCTCTCTCTCTCCTCTCTGTGTCTCTCGCTCTCTCTCCTCTGTGTCTCTCGCTCTCTCTCTCTCCTCTCTCTGTGTCTCTCGCTCTCTCTCTCTCCTCTCTCTGTGTCTCTCTCTCTCCTCTCTCTGTGGCTCTCGCTCTCTCCTCTCTCTGTGGCTCTCGCTCTCTCTCTCTCCTCTCTCTGTGGCTCTCTCTCTCCTCTCTCTGTGGCTCTCGCTCTCTCTCTCTCCTCTCTCTGTGGCTCTCGCTCTCTCTCTCCTCTCTCTGTGGCTCTCTCTCACTCTCTCTCCTCTCTCTGTGTCTCTCTCTCTCCTCTCTCTGTGTCTCTCGCTCTCTCTCTCTCCTCTCTCTGTGTCTCTCGCTCTCTCTCTCTCCTCTCTCTGTGTCTCTCGCTCTCTCTCTCTCCTCTCTCTGTGTCTCTCTCTCTCTCCTCTCTCTGTGGCTCTCGCTCTCTCCTCTCTCTGTGTCTCTCGCTCTCTCCTCTCTCTGTGTCTCTCGCTCTCTCTCTCTCCTCTCTCTGTGGCTCTCGCTCTCTCTCTCCTCTCTCTGTGGCTCTCGCTCTGTCTCTCTCCTCTCTCTGTGGCTCTCGCTCTGTCTCTCTCCTCTCTCTGTGTCTCTCTCTCTCTCTCCTCTCTCTGTGTCTCTCGCTCTCTCCTCGCTGTGTCTCTCTCCTCTCTCTGTGGCTCTCGCTCTCTCTCTCTCCTCTCTCTGTGGCTCTCGCTCTCTCTCTCTCCTCTCTCTGTGGCTCTCGCTCTCTCTCTCTCCTCTCTCTGTGGCTCTCGCTCTCTCTCTCTCCTCTCTCTGTGGCTCTCGCTCTCTCTCTCTCCTCTCTCTGTGGCTCTCGCTCTCTCTCTCTCCTCTCTCTCTCGCTCTCGCTCTCTCTCTCCTCTCTTCTCTCTCTCTGTCGCTCTCTTATTAACGTTACTGTATTATGTTTAGGATGTTGCACGCCACCAGACGAACTCTGCAAAATGCTGTGAGGAACGTGCTGGATGGGGAACTGCTCAACCGATACTTGTATTTAAGCACCATGGAGAGGAGCGAGCTCGCCAAAAAGATTGGCACCACCACCGACATTGTACGTTCAGCAAGGGCTGTGGGTAGATTGAGTGGGATATTGTTATATGGCATACAGATCTAACAAATAGGACTTAATGGTGAACCAAAGATCAGAAGGCACATGTGGGAGAGCTGTGGGCTATCCTTTCAGGTGCAGGGAAATTCTTGTTGAGGAGGCTGCTGGATGAGGATCACCAATGGTAATGCTATTGGCTCGAGATAGAAACATAGAATGCGTCGGCAGATAAGAACCATTCGGTCCATCTAGTCTGCCCAATTTTTTTTGAGTACTTTTATTAGTCCCCCGTTCCCGATCTTATAGCTAGGATAGCCTTGTGTCTATCCCATGCATGCTTAAATCCTTGACTGTGTTTAGATATGGATGTGCTTGTGGGTGGCCCCATCACCCCATGACATTGCCCCATCACCCACATTGCACACACATTAAATGCCCCATCACTCCCATTACATGCCAGCATAACCCTCATGTTATACCTCCATCAATTCCATTACTACCCCCATCACCATGATTAATTGGAAGGAGCTAAAGCTTGCTGAATGGTGGGGGAGGGAGCGATAATGTTTGACGCACCAGACGTGTGCTTTACACCCTCTGGCAAAGTGCCGCCCTCTGGCAAAGTGCCACCCTAGGCGAGTGCCTTTTTTGCCTTGTGGAAGATACACTACTGGTTGTGGGTGAGTTGTAGCTAAAGGAAGATGAAGCTAAAGGTGTTGGTGACTGATTGAAGGGGGGTGAAGCTCGAGGTGTTGTGACTGACTGGAGGTGGGCCAAGCTCGAGGTGTTGTGACTGACTGGAGGTGGGCCAAGCTCGAGGTGTTGTGACTGACTGGAGGTGGGCCAAGCTCGAGGTGTTGTGACTGACTGGAGGTGGGCGAAGCTCGAGGTGTTGTGACTGACTGGAGGTGGGCCAAGCTCGAGGTGTTGTGACTGACTGGAGGTGGGCGAAGCTCGAGGTGTTGTGACTGACTGGAGGTGGGCGAAGCTCGAGGTGTTGTGACTGACTGGAGGTGGGCGAAGCTCGTGGTGTTGTGACTGACTGGAGGTGGGCCAAGCTCGAGGTGTTGTGACTGACTGGAGGTGGGCCAAGCTCGAGGTGTTGTGACTGACTGGAGGTGGGCCAAGCTCGAGGTGTTGTGACTGACTGGAGGTGGGCCAAGCTCGAGGTGTTGATACTGACTGGAGGTGGGCCAAGCTCGAGGTGTTGTTGTGACTGACTGGAGGTGGGCCAAGCTCGAGGTGTTGTGACTGACTGGAGGTGGGGCCAAGCTCGAGGTGTTGTGACTGACTGGAGGTGGGGCCAAGCTCGAGGTGTTGTGACTGACTGGAGGTGGGCCAAGCTCGAGGTGTTGTGACTGACTGGAGGTGGGCCAAGCTCAAGGTGTTGTGACTGACTGGAGGTGGGCCAAGCTCGAGGTGTTGTGACTGACTGGAGGTGGGCCAAGCTCGAGGTGTTGTGACTGACTGGAGGTGGGCCAAGCTCGAGGTGTTGTGACTGACTGTATGTACATGAATATCCCACAATGCATTCGCTCCACCTTACACTTCTCTCACGTGGCAGATAGAGAACTAATGCAGATTACATGTTAAATCACACATAATAAATCTCTCCCCTTTATTACATTTTTTATTATAATTTTTTTCTCTGAATTGAAAATCACTTCAGTATTTTTCTGCACATCTTTTGAAAGTATTTTTTATTTCTGAACCAATCAGTCGTTGCTCAGACTCTCTGCCGACTCATTCACTCTCATTCTCTTTCTTTCTAGATTTTGGACGATTTGCTAGAGATTGACCGCGTGACGTCTCATTTCTGAGCTGCCAATGTGTCTGTCGCTATTTCTTTGTATAGTTTGTATTAATTTTTTATGTTAAATGAATGTGAAGACTTTGTAAATCTGCATTGTTTGTGTGTTTGTTATTTCGCATATTTTATTCATTGGATCCTAATGAAAATGTTACTTTAAGAGGGAGGGATACCCCTGACAGGTTCCTGCACAGTATCGTGTTCCAGAGTGGCACCACACGTAGTCTGCTCCGTGGGCTCGACCCAGGCTGAATAGTTGGAGGTGCATTGTCCCACAGAGAGCCAATAGATTAACTCAGAGCCTCCGTTAGAATCACCTTGGTCGGTCTGTGTGGCAATACAGAACCCTAGAGCAGCCTCTCCCCTAGGTGTATCGTCCTGAAGGGGAACATTGCTGAGACCGGGGTCAAGAAGTGACTATATCTCCCAGAGGATGCCGTTCTCAGTATAGGGACTTTACAAAGTGAGGCTGAAGGGGCGGTAGCTGGTAGCAGACTGTGACCAAACCTGGGGCATTCCTCCACCCACTGGAGAGTGGGGCAGGTGTGGACCCCTCTGCCTCCAAATAATAAGCTCAATGCTGACAGATCCGGAGACTCTGCCGCAGGGGACACACCAGTATAGGAGGGAACAGAAATGGACACGCACCAGTACAGGAGGTGAACAGGAATGGACACACACCAGTATAGGAGAGGAACAGGAATGGACACACACCAGTATAGGAGAGGAACAGGAATGGACACACACCAGTATAGGAGAGGAACAGGAATGGACACACACCAGTATAGGAGAGGAACAGGAATGGACACACCAGTATAGGAGAGGAACAGGAATGGACACACACCAGTATAGGAGGGGACAGGAATGGACACACACTAGTATATGAGGGGAACAGGAATGGACACACACCAGTATAGGAGGGAACAGAAATGGACACGCACCAGTATAGGAGGGGAACAGGAATGGACACACACCAGTATAGGAGGGGAACAGGAATGGACACACACCAGTATAGGAGAGGAACAGGAATGGACACACACCAGTATAGGAGGGGAACAGGAATGGACACACACCAGTATAGGAGGGGAACAGGAATGGACACACACCAGTATAGGAGGGCAACAGGAATGGACACACACCAGTATAGGAGGGGAACAGGAATGGACACACACCAGTATAGGAGGGGAACAGGAATGGACACACACCAGTATAGGAGGGGAACAGGAATGGACACACACCAGTATAGGAGGGGAACAGGAATGGACACACACCAGTATAGGAGAGGAACAGGAATGGACACACACCAGTATAGGAGAGGAACAGGAATGGACACACACCAGTATAGGAGAGGAACAGGAATGGACACACACCAGTATAGGAGAGGAACAGGAATGGACACACACCAGTATAGGAGAGGAACAGGAATGGACACACACCAGTATAGGAGGGGAACAGGAATGGACACACACCAGTATAGGAGGGGAACAGGAATGGACACACACCAGAATAGGAGGGGAACAGGAATGGACACACACTAGTATATGAGGGGAACAGGAATGGACACACACCAGTATAGGAGGGAACAGAAATGGACACGCACCAGTACAGGAGGTGAACAGGAATGGACACACACCAGTATAGGAGGGAACAGAAATGGACACGCACCAGTACAGGAGGTGAACAGGAATGGACACACACCAGTATAGGAGGGGAACAGGAATGGACACACACCAGTATAGGAGAGGAACAGGAATGGACACGCACCAGTATAGGAGGGAACAGAAATGGACACACACCAGTATAGGAGAGGAACAGGAATGGACACACACCAGTATAGGAGGGGAACAGGAATGGACACACACCAGTATAGGAGAGGAACAGGAATGGACACACACCAGTATAGGAGAGGAACAGGAATGGACACACACCAGTATAGGAGGGGAACAGGAATGGACACACACCAGTATAGGAGGGCAACAGGAATGGACACACACCAGTATAGGAGGGAACAGAAATGGACACGCACCAGTACAGGAGGTGAACAGGAATGGACACACACCAGTATAGGAGGGGAACAGGAATGGACACACACCAGTATAGGAGAGGAACAGGAATGGACACGCACCAGTATAGGAGGGAACAGAAATGGACACACACCAGTATAGGAGAGGAACAGGAATGGACACACACCAGTATAGGAGGGGAACAGGAATGGACACACACCAGTATAGGAGAGGAACAGGAATGGACACACACCAGTATAGGAGAGGAACAGGAATGGACACACACCAGTATAGGAGAGGAACAGGAATGGACACACACCAGTATAGGAGGGAACAGGAATGGACACGCACCAGTACAGGAGGTGAACAGGAATGGACACACACCAGTATAGGAGGGGAACAGGAATGGACACACACCAGTATAGGAGGGGAACAGGAATGGACACGCACCAGTATAGGAGGGAACAGAAATGGACACACACCAGTACAGGAGGTGAACAGGAATGGACACGCACCAGTATAGGAGAGGAACAGGAATGGACACGCACCAGTATAGGAGAAGAACAGGAATGGACACACACCAGTATAGGAGAGGAACAGGAATGGACACACACCAGTATGGGAGAGGAACAGGAATGGACACACACCAGTATAGGAGGGGAACAGGAATGCACACACACCAGTATAGGAGGGGAACAGGAATGGACACACACCAGTATAGGAGGGGAACAGGAATGGACACACACCAGTATAGGAGGGGAACAGGAATGGACACACACCAGTATAGGAGAGGAACAGGAATGGACACACACCAGTATAGGAGGGGAACAGGAATGGACACACACCAGTATAGAAGAGGAACAGGAATGGACACACACCAGTCTAGTAGGGGAACAGGAATGGACACACACCAGTATAGGAGGGGAACAGGAATGGACACACACCAGTATAGGAGAGGAACAGGAATGGACACACACCAGTATAGGAGGGGAACAGGAATGGACACACACCAGTCTAGTAGGGGAACAGGAATGGACACACACCAGTATAGGAGGGGAACAGGAATGGACACACACCAGTATAGGAGGGGAACAGGAATGGACACACACCAGTATAGGAGAGGAACAGGAATGGACACGCACCAGTATAGGAGGGGAACAGGAACGAACATTTATTGGAAAACAGCACAGATATTTATACACAGACAATGTAACATCAACCAAGGGGAGGCACAGGTGAAACTAATAAACACATTGTAAGCCTCAAACAATAGTGAGACTCATTTAAAGCAGGAAATTAGATACAGTATGATATAACTTAATTACACCTTAATATACAGACACTAAATGAGCACAACATAACAGTAGGACATACAGTGGGAAAATTCTGCTCCATTCCTTTCAGGATACAAAGGTGTCACGTTCAGATACCTCCAGAGTACACTCAGATATTGTCATGGTAGGGCTACTAGATGGGTAGTGTCACGGGAGGGCTACTAGATGGGTAGTGTCACGGGAGGGCTACTAGATCTGTAGTATCACGGGAGGGCTACTAGATCTGTAGTATCACGGGAGGGCTACTAGATGGGTAGTGTCACGGGAGGGCTACTAGATCTGTAGTATCACGGGAGGGCTACTAGATCTGTAGTATCACGGGAGGGCTACTAGATGGGTAGCTCCTACCGGAATCAGTTCCACAAAATCACTCCTCAGGTCCGGTAAATATCCAATAGCCAAACGGGGCTATGATCACTGCTTCCCTGCAAGCAATTCCCCAACATAGCAGACGAGACTGGTCGTGTTGGGTAAAACAAGAAGAACTGATGCAGAAACAGACAATATATACCGTTGAACATCTTGACAAAACAGATTAAACAAAGGAACTATAACAGGATTAAAGTTTAACCTAAGGACATACAAAGGGAAATCCTGCCTCACACCTTTCAGGATACAAAGGTGTCCCGTTCAGATACATACAGAGTGCACTCAATTAAAGTAACTTGTTAATTGAGGGGGGACATCACTGTGCAACAGGACACTGAATGACTTACATGAAGACAATGGGTCAGGGGACATAATTACAGGGTAGGCTTCAATCTTACCCTGGGGGAAACCGTGAATGGGACAAAGATTTGGACCCAAGGGTACACGTCTTGGCTGACATCCTGTGCCTGTGTTTGAAGTCCAGTTGAAAACAGGGGTCCACGGGTGCCCTCAATGTGTACCCTCAAACTAATATATTTACAGACAGGGTCCATAGTCTACAGGGAGTCTTCTGGCTGCCAGGCCCCTCCAAGAACCCCGTCACAGTGGATCTTCAAATCCATTTCATGACAGGTGGGTTATATAATAATATTAATCATAGTGCCAGTAGGCATGAAACGCGTAAGGCAATCTATCTCCTGTCTGCACTCCTGCACATGTTCCACTGAATTTATCAATATTTTTTGTTTGGTTGGTTTTCTTGGATTAATAAATACTTTGTTTCTACTCGGATTGGAGAGGGCCAACCTCCTATTTTTCTTTGTTTCTGGTTTGTACATTTGGCTTTCTGCACAGCCGGACGCAGCACCTCATCACCGATTACTGTTACTTAAGGTATGATTTAAAGGCTGAATATTATATTTCCAGTTGTTTGGTGATTGAAGTCACGAAGAAAGAGTTTGCTTTGCAGATTAAAGCTAAAGGTCCAGAGTTATGAATTTTAACCAGTCCCAAATACCTACTTCTTAGTTTGAAACACAATCATTTTCTTAAGAATTATTGGTTCCAATTAGGGGGGAATTGTCAGAGGTATTGATCAGTAATCTCGAGACTGGTACATATGAATGAAGCAGAAGCAAAGTATAACAAGATGGATGCAAGCAGCCTCCATTTTGTGACAGTTTTCGGACATCCTTCTGTGTGTTAAAATCTTATTCTGTGTCCCTGAGGATAAAAGGAAAGTCTTCCACATTCCTAACTCTGTTATCTGTAACCAAATATTTTACTGATAAGTTCATAGTATCACAGGAACAGATAAGGGGGCCATTGTTGTGCAAGGTTTATTACATCTCATTGTACTGATGCAGACACAACTGTGTCTATATACATACTAGAGGAGAAGGGGGGCTTCTCTGCAGCTTGCTAGCCCACCCAAACTGGCAGAAACTGACAGACACAGACACACTGAGATTATTGGGATTTTTTGATTTGTAGAATCTAATAAGGGTTATTATAAATAGACCTAGTTGATTCAAATCACCCAATAAAATATATAATTATATCACACCTTCACTAATTAAAATGTAAAGTATTATTAATCCTACATACTAATAGGAATATTGTTTTTATTGTTTTATTAGTGTGGTATATATTTTATTATACATTTTTATTTAATGTGCAATGATAAGAATAAGAATATGATGCATATTTACTCTAATTTCAAATTGTATTAACACTTTTAGACATTTAAACATATATTGTCTTATATTATACTCACAATCCAGGTGTAGCTATAAACCATGACATCATCTCATTTAAATTAAATACACCCATCCATTCAATTGGCTAGAAGTTACAGAAACAGGGTGTGAGTCTGAGATAAGGTTTGGTTGATAAATTGATACAGGGGGTGTAGAAAGGGGAGACCTGAGATACCTGAAAAGACCTGGGGGGACTGATTTTGGGAGAGCTGCCACTAGTGGGGTGAGAGCTGCCACTAGTGGGGTGAGAGCTGCCACTAGTGGGGTGAGAGCTGCCACTAGTGGGGTGAGAGATGGGAATGTTTTAGAAAAGGGCTGAGTCTCTCTCCTTCTGGGGAGAACTCAGGAATATGAGGCTTTTAATAGCACATGTTCACTATAACAATAGAAATCTCCATACCCATAGTATTGAGCTAAGTCCCAGGAGTAACTCCCATCACTCAATTCTTCAATGGAAGGAGTCTCAACTGCAAACCAACCTCTGCCGGTAATGTATAAATGTGGTAATTTGTTTCTAGCATAATCTCATTTTTATGGATGTCATTAGTATATATATTTGGGTAAATTAAACTTAAATCCCCCAATTTCTGGGATCTATATGTTTTAGCCTGGTGGTTATCTGTCATCCTTTCTGCAGAAGGAAGCCGGAGGAATATCCTATAGATATTACCAAGAACCATAAGTTCTTATAGTCTAGCTATTTACCCAAATATGTCATATCTAATATCCAGAGATTATACAAGATTCTCATTTTAAAGTCTAAGCTAGAATACATACATTATCATTTACCGAGCATATTAAGAAATAGCCACTTTGAGTAGTGATTGATTTAGTAATATTACCTTACCTTAGCAGAGTATACGTTGGTAATTTGTATGTAATTATGGTGTACTATCATTAACCATTTTAAATACTAATCATTATCAATGTAAGTTGTATCTAAAAAAAATGCATGGCCATCTTACGGTCAGAAATGTACTGCATAATAAAGTATTCTACATGCATGTGATATAGGTACAGAGCTGCATAATTAATGTTTTGTCCTATTTACTTATGTTATAAGTCCTACATGTGAATTAAGATTAACATCTATTGATATTGTATTTTGTTGTTATGCTATTTTGCTTACCGTTTGATCTTTATTCTATGTTCAATAAATTCATTATTATTTTATTAATAATTGTTGCATTGTATTTACTTTTGTAAAAACGTCATCCAAACTCTCACATACATAACGAATTCTTGATATGGGTATTTTTAGTCAGACCCATATATATGAATCATCAATTTTCATATTTTTTATGATTCAAAATTAATAACACATATTCATATTTTTATGGTTATTAATAATCCGACAACACATATTAACCAGGAATGGGATATTGCAACAGTAACATAACATTCCTTAACACCTCCTGAGAGACTGGAGTGTGAAGGACAGGAGACCAGCTTAACCTGGGTGTTAGAAGTCTAGCTGTACTGAAGACAGGTTGCCGCTGGTGGCCCCAAAGTGTGTACCCCAATAACTATCACACACACAGTGTCCATAGTCTATTAGGAGGAGGCAGCCATTATTTCTCATACACGAACCCCAGTGATGGAGCGTTCCGTCACAGTCCATGAAATACTTTGAGGGTCGGTTTTTCTGGGAGCAGGAGACTGAGACAATCCTGGTGGTAGTACAGCTGCTTTGGGTATATACAGCCTGTACGTTAGGGTGACAAAGGCAGAGCATGATAAGGTCATTCTTCCTGTGATCCCTCTATATACATCTCTACCATGGACCATCTGATGTGGCATAACAAATGCAATGTATGGAATAATCATGCAATAAATGCTTATGAAATGCTGACTCGCAAGCATGTTGGTCCAATATAACGACAGCTAGGAGAGGAAATATAAAATACCCTAATAGTAAATGCTGGGTGACAGATACTGTCGTCCACTGTGCACCTAGGAGCCCCCTCAAACACTCATTCTGGATAATAAAAGCCTGTGTGTGTTATAGATGAAATTCACATTTTGAAGCAATTTTATCTGTCTTCTCCATAAAAAAAAAATTCTCTGAATTAATCGTCTAAGCTTTCCTATGTTACATTTCTAGCTTTTTTTTTACCTTTTGGCAGTGCTTGTGTCTCCTGAAAAATCTGCCATGTTCTCCTCTTGCTTCGGGTGGCAAACAAATAATCTTACCCAAGCTTCCCGTGCCCTGCCGCCCACTCACACAAATTTGTGCTGTCAATGACAAGACTATATACATACAATGCAGCTGATATACTTGTAACATTTTACATAGAAAAGATTTCTATTAAAAGGCGCAACACAGTGGAGCAGGGTTAGATTTATTAAAAGAGAACTTGTTATAGGGTTGGTAGATGCCCTTTAAATTAAGAGGCACAAGTCAAGGTTGGCCCCTGCACCCACATCTTGAGAGCCTTATTAATGGAAGATGCGTGGATATTACCATCTCTGCACACTTTGCATTCTCTGAACATTTTGCATTCATCTATGCTCCTGCTTCCCGACAAAACTTCCTTCGGAAAGACACTGTATCCCTAGAGGCATTTCAGATGTGAATTGTGCATTGTGACGTTACTCTGGAGCCCTCCATAGATATAGTACCACCATAGACACCTCTGTAGGTGCATCGTGTACCACTCTCAGTCATTTAGCAGGTGTGTAAGACACTGAATCAGTACTTGCTTCCTGAGATTACACACAGTACTCCCGTCTTCACCAATACTAAATCACCGATCAAAATATGTTATCTGTCTAACCCAAACACCTCTTTACTCTCTAAAAAAATGTCATAGATCCCATAACGGTCTTTGATCACCCTCCCATTTACATTGTGACAGACCCCCTGGTACCCCGACTGGGTACCCCCATCAGAACTCTGCTTCTTTGTATCAGCCACCCCAAGCCATCAGGCAGAACCAGTGCTGTAGATGGAGCTTCCAAATTACCAGACAGGACCAGTAACTTTGAAACAGGAATCACATTTATTGAACAGTATCAGACTCTATATTCAGACATAATCCAGTTAACATAACACTCAACCCCACATATTAACATATAATCAAACATGAACTAAACAGCAATTAACCAGCATTGCTACAGATATAGAAACCACATCATAATTAGTTTAAAACACACTTAAGCAGCAGACAGGCTGTCTGCACTACAGGGGGTAAACTATCAACCATTGTTCTTTACTCCCCAGTGACATATTGTAATCAGAGTGTCCTCACAAAATTATACATTACACATAAACCAACATACAAAACAATCTGACATAATAACTATATTAAACATGGCACATAATCCAGGGTGAGTCAGGATTACAGAGGGCAACATCTGGGTGCATGAGTAAAGTCAATGAAAAGTGCACCCCTACCCACTGTACCCAAATCCCAATGTCAGGGCCCATAATATATAGAGAGGAGGCAAGACATTAGTTCTCTCCAAGAACCCCAGTGATGGAGGGTCTGTCACACACATGACTCTACTTTCCCGAGGCCATAACAGCAATTAGATAAGTTCCTGGTGGCTGGTTACATGAGGAGATAACAAACTACTTACAAAATAATGCTGCTCCACAGATGAAACCCATAGGGGTGTGACCAGGGGATTCCTCCTCAACAGAGCCAGCCATCTTAAAAAAGAGAGGAGAAAAGAAATAATGCCCTTCCAACACAAATGAAAGAGTTAGAAACCTGCGATAAACTCACACGCCGGGAAGTAGACTGATCAGAGTCTACCTGAGATGGTGCACTCTTATATCAGCCTATTTAATGGGACCTTCTGCTATCTACTGCCAGAGAAACAAACATGCTAGCATGGGCCATCTCCCTCAAACGTATTAGAGATGGGCAAAACAAACATTTTCGTTTAGTTTTCGTCCATTCGAATGAACATGTTATTTATTTCGTCCAAAACTAATTTCGTCCATTGCTGCATTCATTTCAGATGAAATTAGTTCATTCTTTTCATTTCGTTATATTCATTCGTACGAATGGAAAATAAGTCACCTATTGGAGAAATTGGTTCAAAGAGTCTCATTAATACGAATTTCATACGAAATTCATTCATCCCCTGCCTTATGCTACTGAGCTGTTGAAATTTGGCTCTAAGTGGTTGTGAAATTAGGATATAGAAGCTTATGGACATCATTTTGTTGAACTCAAACAGATAGAAAAATAGAAAGTCAAATTTTAGTGGTGTAGATGTAAACCCAAAAGTATGATTAAAATAATATTAATGCAAGTGTATAAAAAATATTTGATATGCTGAATATTAAATAAAAAAAAATAAAAAACCTGCGGTTTATATAATATTCACAGTTGACCGTTTCACACATTATTTGTTGGCTTTAAAGGGCCAGTAACCTATATTAAGGCTACTTTGTACTTAAGTTTGAAATTCCTGTCTCAAATCACTACAGTTTCTCTCGTGGAGTACACCCTTTAGTGACCCCTTAAGATATATGGTTCATGCATGCTTTGACAGTATCCCTGGGAGGTATGTTGACAGCGCTATCACACAACCAGGCAGCACTGTGCATGCGCAGTATTCCGTCTCCAGTGTCCCAGACACCAGAGAACAGATGAAGAACATGGTGTTGCAGTTTTTATTTCCGCTGTTTTGACGAATTCTACCTCTCTTCAGAAAAGTGGAACAACGGTAGAGCTCGATGGGACAGCTGACAAACCTCCAAAATCGGAACTTTCCCGTGAAAACTGTTAGAGCATGTTACTGGTATATTACGCCATTCAGTCCTAAGGCACCCTAACCCTAACCCTAACCCTAACCCTAACCCTAACCCTTAAAGAACCAGGGATTTTCCAGGGCTAATGACCAGAGGCGAGTTTTCCATTTTGATATGTGGTTGATTAAACTTGGTTTTCCTCTCTCTCTCATTTAACGCACCCCCACAAGTTATATGTTATCATTTATTTTCTTTGGATGGATCCCATGTACATATAAATGATCCACAATTTAGTATTCAAAAATACATGTAAAAGGGGAGACATTCAAAGTTTGCTCTGGTCAGAATCACAGCACAGGCCTGCAGGAGTTAACTGTAATTAAATGAATAAATGAACAGAATATTAGTAATATAGTAAAATTGCAAAAAATAAAAATGAAAAAAAAAAACTAAATGAGGGACATCAACTTGGAAGGAAACGGATCACGGTAAAAAGCAACTGTGATCAGCAGGGGAAGGGTTAACTGGACATGAGTTTGTGTCTTCCTTTCACTGTGATTTCGCTGTCATTCTCTCTCTGTATTTTACAATCAGTATGTGAAGTGCAGGGAGTTGGAGGCAAAGTCAGTGTATATAAGCATTTAACATATAACATAGATTGCATTATTAAGTATTTTGATAATTATGGCTATGAAATTTAAACTATTTTTTTTTTATGTTTTACACGTTTTGTTTTAAAAAGTTTAAAAAATTCACATCCATAATTATAAAAATGCTTAGTAACACATTATACAAAACTGACAAATACAGACAGACATACAGTATAAAGATTTAACCTAACTTCCATGGTATAAGGTAGGAGAATTTGGTTCAAAGAGTCTAATTAATATGAATTACATACGAATTCAATACATCCCCAGTGTCAGCAACTGAACGAACGAATGGACGAATGATTTTCGTTCATTTAGCATTCGTTCATTCGGATTTCGTTAGTTTATCAGTTTTCTTCTGCATAGCATGTTATGCAGAATAAAAACTAATCTGATGAATACTGAATGTCTGATGAATACATAATGTCATAGCATAATGGTATGCAGAATAAAAACTAATCTGATGAATACTGAATGTCTGATGAATACATAATGTCATAGCATAATGTTATGCAGAATAAAAACTAATCTGATGATTACTGAATGTCTGATGAATACATAATGTCATAGCATAATGTTATGCAGAATAAAAACTAATCTGATGAATACTGAATGTCTGATGAATACATAATGTCATAGCATAATGTTATGCACAATAAAAACTAATCTGATGAATACTGAATGTCTGATGAATACATTATGTCATAGCCTAATGTTATGCAGAATAAAAACTAATCTGATGAATACTGAATGTCTGATGAATACATAATGTCATAGCATAATGTTATGCAGAATAAAAACTAATCTGATGAATACTGAATGTCTGATGAATACATAATGTCATAGCATAATGTTATGCAGAATAAACACTAATCTGGTGATTACTGAATGTCTGATGAATACATAATGTCATAGCATAATGTTATGCAGAATAAAAACTAATCTGATGATTACTGAATGTCTGATGAATACATAATGTCATAGCATAATGGTATGCAGAATAAAAACTAATCTGATGAATACTGAATGTCTGATGAATACATAATGTCATAGCATAATGTTATGCAGAATATAAACTAATCTGATGAATACTGAATGTCTGATGAATACATAATGTCATAGCATAATGTTATGCAGAATAAAAACTAATCTGATGATTACTGAATGTCTGATGAATACATAATGTCATAGCATAATGTTATGCAGAATAAAAACTAATCTGATGATTACTGAATGTCTGATGAATACATAATGTCATAGCATAATGTTATGCAGAATAAAAACTAATCTAATGAATACTGAATGTCTGATGAATACATAATGTCATAGCATAATGTTATGCAGAATAAAAACTAATCTGATGAATCCTGAATGTCTGATGAATACATAATGTCATAGCATAATGTTATGCAGAATAAAAACTAATCTGATGATTACTGAATGTCTGATGAATACATAATGTCATAGCATAATGGTATGCAGAATAAAAACTAATCTGATGAATACTGAATGTCTGATGAATACATAATGTCATACCATAATGTTATGCAGAATAAAAACTAATCTGATGATTACTGAATGTCTGATGAATACATAATGTCATAGCATAATGGTATGCAGAATAAAAACTAATCTGATGATTACTGAATGTCTGATGAATACATAATGTCATAGCATAATGGTATGCAGAATAAAAACTAATCTGATGAATACTGAATGTCTGATGAATACATAATGTCATACCATAATGTTATGCAGAATAAAAACTAATCTGGTGATTACTGAATGTCTGATGAATACATAATGTCATAGCATAATGGTATGCAGAATAAAAACTAATCTGATGATTACTGAATGTCTGATGAATACATAATGTCATAGCATAATGTTATGCAGAATAAAAACTAATCTGATGATTACTGAATGTCTGATGAATACATAATGTCATACCATAATGTTATGCAGAATAAAAACTAATCTGATGAATACTGAATGTCTGATGAATACATAATGTCATACCATAATGTTATGCAGAATAAAAACTAATCTGATGAATACATTATGTCATAGCATAATGTTATGCAGAATAAAAACTAATCTGATGATTACTGAATGTCTGATGAATACATAATGTCATAGCATAATGTTATGCAGAATAAAAACTAATCTGATGAATACTGAATGTCTGATGAATACATTATGTCATAGCATAATGTTATGCAGAATAAAAAATAATCTGATGATTACTGAATGTCTGATGAATACATAATGTCATAGCATAATGGTATGCAGAATAAAAACTAATCTGATGAATACTGAATGTCTGATGAATACATTATGTCATAGCATAATGTTATGCAGAATAAAAAAGAATCTGATGATTACTGAATGTCTGATGAATACATAATGTCATAGCATAATGTTATGCAGAATAAAAACTAATCTGATGAATACTGAATGTCTGATGAATACATAATGTCATACCATAATGTTATGCAGAATAAAAACTAATCTGATGAATCCTGAATGTCTGATGAATACATAATGTCATAGCATAATGTTATGCAGAATAAAAACTAATCTGATGATTACTGAATGTCTGATGAATACATAATGTCATAGCATAATGGTATGCAGAATAAAAACTAATCTGATGAATATTGAATGTCTGATGAATACATTATGTCATAGCATAATGGTATGCAGAATAAAAACTAATCTGATGAATACTGAATGTCTGATGAATACATAATGTCATAGCATAATGGTATGCAGAATAAAAACTAATCTGATGATTACTGAATGTCTGATGAATACATAATGTCATAGCATAATGGTATGCAGAATAAAAACTAATCTGATGAATACTGAATGTCTGATGAATACATTATATCATAGCATAATGTTATGCAGAATAAAAACTAATCTGATGATTACTGAATGTCTGATGAATACATAATGTCATACCATAATGTTATGCAGAGTAAAAACTAATCTGATGAATACTGAATGTCTGATGAATACATAATGTCATAGCATAATGTTATGCAGAATAAAAACTAATCTGATGAATCCTGAATGTCTGATGAATACATAATGTCATAGCATAATGTTATGCAGAATAAAAACTAATCTGATGAATACTGAATGTCTGATGAATACATAATGTCATAGCATAATGTTATGCAGAATAAAAACTAATCTGATGAATACTGAATGTCTGATGAATACATAATGTCATAGCATAATGTTATGCAGAATAAAAACTAATCTGATGATTACTGAATGTCTGATGAATACATAATGTCATAGCATAATGTTATGCAGAATAAAAACTAATCTGATGAATACTGAATGTCTGATGAATACATAATGTCATAGCATAATGTTATGCAGAATAAAAACTAATCTGATGAATACTGAATGTCTGAATGAGTAATGCTATTGGCATTACATAAACCGAAATAGAGGTGAAATAGGTCAGTTCGTATGAATTTCGTTTTATGGAATGCCAATAGCATTACATAAAATAACTTAAGCCGAAATTGAGACAAAATTCGAATTCAACATATCAGAATGGCTGTCAGCATCTGAATGGACGAATGATTTTCGTTTATTTAGCATTCGTTCATTCGGATTTCTTTAGTTTATCATTTTCGTTATTCGGACAAATGGACGAAAATGCTATTTTCGTCCGAAAACGAATGCACATGTCTACAGACTATTTATCATGATTAATACACATATTTTGTTATGTACTATTTTATTTCACTTGTTTTCTCCTTTTATGTCTTATAAAAAAAACAATAACACTATCTTCAAAAAAATTAATTAAAAAATAACAAACCCAGTCGATTAACAATCCTTTTTTGTAGCTATCAATTTAAAACAAGAGGCAGAAGACAAGGTTGGCCACTGTTTCCGCAACTTTTAAAGCTTTATTATTAGAAGACACGTGTAGCTTACAGTCTGTGTCACATAAGATGCTGTCATTTTATTGTTTTTTCATACACGTACAGAGAGAATACTTTCCAGAAGATTTCAGTTTCTTCATTAATAATAACACAGAAAAATAATATATAACCTAAAGCTCTCAGATTAGTAGCGGGATTTATAGAGATTGTGACACTTAAGGTAGAATACGTAATGCAGAGAGGGAACAGACGCTCCCCAATAGACAAGACATAGGGTGAGGGATTGTAACACATTTCACCTTAAACTCGGGACCGAATTTGACTCAAAATTAAAGTTGATCTCCGTGAGTTATTCTTGCATTTTAGTGAATGTAGAGGTTGTTTGTGGTGTATTAGTTGATTGATCAATGCTACTGTTATTATTGTGTTACTTCTATAATCTGTGTGTAAAAAAACTTTTATATTTTATTAAACAAGTGCATTATTGCTGATATCGTTTAAGTATATGTCGTATTACCGCCCTGTAAAACAAACTTGGGAGATACTGTTTTTTTGAATGGTTATTGGCCATCTTTAGTGGCATCTAATCTTTCATGAATCATATTTATGCCAGCAGTATAGTCTCACCAGGACAACACAAGTGAGAGGTCACGTGAGGATAATCAGGAATGAAGGAAGGTCAGTGCAGGAAGAGGGCAGACAATGTCAGGATACAGACAAAGATCAGGTCTGGCAGGGAACAGCGGTGACTCCTCTCCCGAGTAGGTTCCATCCTATTTCAGTTTTTGTCTGTTCTCACTAAGAGGGGTCCCACACCATTGTTTTTTTTGTCTCAATGAGTTATTGCAGTATGAGAGGGATACGAGCTGTACCACACTGACGAGGGAAATTAAGGCCAAAACGTCTGTGGTTGCTGTGTTCCCCATGCAGGGGAGACCTGGCAGGTAATTTGGGTCTGGACTGTCCTAAGGGTGGGACTAGTCTGATATGCCAATGGAGAGGTTTCCTCTGTAATGGTGTAACCCAGAAAGCAAACAGTGAAGCCCTCCGAGTAGGTACCATCGTATAGGATGGGGGACACATTAAGAAATGTACTTTTTCTTTAACAAGAAAATAAACTGGAACTGAATATCCCTAAAAAAAGGAGTTAACCTCTTGGAGACATGGGCTGTTTTACCATTTCTGCGGTGATTGTGTTCAGCTTTCATTTTTTTCTTTCTCATTTATTGTAACCACACAAATTACAGATTGTTTTTTTCGGCATAAGTGATTTCCATTGATACCATTTTTTTGATCATATAATTTTAGATAGAAAAAAATAAAATATGGCAAAACGTTTTTCTGCCGAATACTGTTACGTGGTATAATAAATACAGAGAGAGATCTCACATATATCTCTCGCCACGTGTTGTCCTGGCAACCTGCAATATAACAGTCTGATATGGTGCAGTGTGCAAGTAATCAAACAAATAAATATGAAAACCATGAAAAAACCTCTCACAAAGCCAGCTATACACTCAGGGGCCGGGATGGCACACAGGGGGAGGGCATACTGGCCAGACTGTCGTCCAAACGATAGAGCACACTGGAGATCTTCAAATAATGCTGAAATGGACAAGACAGCGGTAATATAAAACCCTCCACAAAGCCTGACATAAAGTCCCGGACCGCTGACTCCAACCGTTCAGTGTCGCTGGCCCCGTGTCTCCATAGCGCCTCGGGAGTACAGAAACTCCTTCCAGGGGTCAGTGGCCGTCAGTAGGCACAGCAGCAGAGATGCAAATCACCCGACGCGTTTCGTCTTAGACACCCCCTGCTGAAGTCTTGAGCTTTCATGTGGTCCCTTGTTTATTCTGAGTTCTCCTGTGCCAAAAACATCTCCAATGTGCACAAGGTCTTGTATTTCAAGTGGTAGGGATCTCAGAAGTCTGTATCATTGTATTTCAGGCAACATTCGCCAAATGTCCAAATAACAATATTAAATGACAATATCAAAAAGCAAAAATTTGTTTTAATGTCACATAATAAAACTAAAACAATTACCTGAAAAATTATTTTTAATTCGAAATCTATATTTATTCCCGTGGTAGTGATGGTTCGCTCTCTATGTTGTAGCTTTCTGCAATGATCTCCAAGTGTTGGGGTAGACTCAATGCCTGCACATGGGATGTTTTCTATAGACCCCAGTGGGCAATGGTTGGGAAGGCTGTACTATCACATTCCTTCCCCATCATTCCCAGATGATCCGGTATCCTCACCTTGAGAGGTCTTTTGGTCTGGCCTACATCCCACTAAGTACACCATGTGTGGTATTGTAATTGATGATATATTTTACCAGTGGTCCAATGAATGCTTTGCAGGTACCACACGTGTGAAAACCCCAATGCTTTATTCCCGAGCCACATGGCTTCATCTTTTTGGTACTGAAACTGGGGGCTAAATCACATCTTAGATTAGGTGCTTTTAAAAAATAACTAAATAAATTGTAGGATTTTACTAAGTCATGACATAAAGTCATGATTTATAAAGACACGGAGACGAATATTTATGCATATCTCTTTCCATTTATTCCCTCAGCAGCAATGATAGAGTGAATTGAAAAAACATAGAGAAAAACTTTTAACCAATCATAACATATTATGCAAATATTGCTCTTCCCCTTATAAAACCCTTAACTTGCACCAACTCCTCCTCTTTCTTTGGCGCGACCGATAAATCCAATATGAAGACAGTTCCATGTACTATATTAATGTAAAAACTTGTAGACGAGTCAAAACTTTTTCAAATCAGAACTCCGAAAACAAAGAAATATCCTAGAAACCAAATAGGATAAACACGATCTTCATACTAAAACAAAAGGAGAGATAATAAAAAATGGGTTAAGATATTCAAATTTCCATTGACATATCGTTAAATCGATGCATATGATGTGAATGAAAGCAGACATATTTATTAATACACAATCAAATAAAGTGTAGTTAGGGATGGGAAAGAAAAACATAATACATAATAAATAGGGTGGGTAAATATTCATCTCCGTGTCTTTATAAATCATGACTTTATGTCATGACTTAGTCAAATCCTACAATTAATAAAGACATGGAGCCTCATATTTATGCAAGTTCAAAGTGTAGCGGTTACCCCGTGTAGCGGAGGGGTTTCAACCGCTGGAGGGTGTCCTTTTCCCGATCAGTGAGGAGGATTCTCAGCATCCAGTCGTATTTCAAGTGAAGAAGCACTTACAGAGCTAGCGCGAATAGCTGTATAGCGGTTACCCCCAATAAGAGACAAGACTCTGGATTGAGGGTGAAGTAGAACTGACCAGAACTGTTTATTGATGTAGAAACATAGAATATATATAGTTGAACATCTTGACAAACCAGATTAGACAAAGGAACTATAACAGGATTAAAGTTTAACCTAAGGACATACAAAGGGAAATCCTGCCTCACACCTTTCAGGATACAAAGGTGCCCAGTTCAGATACACACAGGAAACTAAATGACTTACATAAGACAATGGAAAAGGGGACAATAATGACAGGGATTAAAGGATAGGATCCAATCTTAACTTGGGGGAAAGCACAGTGAATAGGACAAAGACTTGGATCCTAGTAATTACAGTACATTCCTCTGCTTGGGAGATAATTGAGTTAACCTTTGTATCAGCTCAATTATCTCCAAGCTAAAATATACCGGTTTTACACAATATTAATAACTTTCAAAATATGCATCACATTCACATAAAACATACATTTTCAGAATCAGCATACTTTAAATATGAACATAACTAAAAATCAGACAATTCCACCCAGAAGTTCAAAAGTTAGCTTTTTGGGGCATTTTCACCATGCCCCAAATATGTTCTTAAAGTGCCATACACAGTCCATAGGCCCAAATAGCATTTTTAAAGGGCCATACACCCCAGGGCCATAGTCACAGGGGAGGAGGCTGGAAAACAGGCCTCTCCAGGACCAAGTGGCGAAGGGCACTTCGTCACACAAAGCTGTTCCAATAGAGTTGTTGTAAAGTTTTTGACTGGTTTAAAATAGAACTCTTTAAATGTAGATTCTCTCAACCAATCGGCAGCTTTCAAGATATCCTCCAGTCTGCTGCCTGCTGATAAGGCATTTGATGCCATGGCCCCTCGAACAGAATGAGGGCCAAAAATAGTTGTATCCACGCCGGCTTCTCCAAGAATCCATTCGACCCATCTTGCTAGAGTCCCTGTAGACACCGCATGATGAGGCTTACGAATGGCTAGGAACAAATTAGAAGGAGAGGAAAGCCGGAAAACCTCTGTTCTCTGTTCATATTCCCTTAAACAGGCCACTGGACACAGTTGTGGATGATCCGGAAAAGAAGGATAAAAGACTGACTCAATAGCGTTTTTCGTGCGCCTGGTGATGTCAAATAGCACTCCGTCCGGAGTGAAAGAACGTGCTGACGAATCCAAAGCCCTTACATCAGACACCCGTTTACAGGATACCATACAAAAAAGAATTACAAGTTTTGCTGAAAGTTGGTTTAAAGATAAATCCTTGTTCGATTGCCAATTATTCAAGAGATTAAAGATCAATCTTACGTCCCAAAGATTGGAATATTTGGGTCTTGGAGGTCTAGCCAACCTGATGCCTTTTAGGAGTCGGCATACTAAGGCATGTTTTCCAGCTGGATATCCCTCAAAACCTGAATGACCAGCTGAAATAGCCGAACGTAGCACATTTATAGATCTATAAGCCAAGCCGGTCTGGAACTTTGAAGTTAGGAATTCTAACATTTTTGTTACAGGTGCTGATACGGGATCCAGGTGTTGTTCCATGCTCCAGCTAGACCATGATTTCCACGCAGAAGTATACAGTTGTCTAGTTCTTGGGGCCCAAGCTCCTGCCAAGAGGTCTCTAGTTGCTTGTGAAACATCTGGGATACACCAGGGTCCCCTGAAAGTAGCCATGCTAGCAGTCTCAACTGTCAGGAGATTACAAGAGGATGAGTATTGCCCTCTGGATCCATTAGAAGGTCCGGTATTGATTGAAGGAGGCGAGGAATGTCCATTGTCATTTCTAATATCGTGGGGAACCAAGGCTGTGTTTCCCACCATGGGGTGATTAAAACTAGGGACCCTTGATGTTGTCGTAAATGAACCAATGTGCGTGCTATCAAGCAAAACGGTGGGAAAGCATAGGACCTGTGAGGAGGCCATTCTTGAAGGAAGGCATCTGTTGCCACTGCTTCTGGATCCGGACGCCAACTGAAAAATTTGGGGAGTTGAGTGTTCAACCGGGATGCAAACAGGTCCATATCCATAGGACCCCATAGTTTCTGTAAACATTGGAAGGTTAACTTGTGAAGGCGCCAATCGCTTGAGTCCTTCAGATATCGTGAACTCCAATCTGCGCCATAATTGGCTAAGCCTGAAATATGGGTGGCTTGGATTGACACGTTGTGAGCGAGGCAGAATTGGCAAAATTCTGTCGCTAGTTGTGAGAGCATAGGTGACCTCGTGCCCCCTAGATGGTTTATGTAACGGACTGCTGACACATTGCCCATACAGAGGAGGATGGAACAATTGGACAAATTTCTCGCGGAGCTTTTGACTGCGAATGTTCCTGCTAGCCGTTCTAATCCGTTGATATGTAATCTTTGTTCCTGGATCGCCCATTTCCCGCCTGTAAAGGAATTTTCGCATAAAGCTCCCCATCTGTGTAAGCTTGCGTCGGAGTAGATCGTGAGATCTGGTAATGAACTGAAGATTGCTCTTCCGTTCCATGCTTCCATATGGTGTAGCCACCAGTCTAGTTCTTCTGTCGCTTTGAGGTCGGAATGACGTGGTCGTATGTCCAACCCTTGATGTAGAGCACGAGTTTTCAGGCGTTGTAAGGCTCGGTAATGTAAGGGCCCCGGAAATATAGCCTGTATTGAGGCTGACAGAAGACCGATGATTCTCGCTAAATGGCGAATCGTGATTTTGGATCGTGCTAGTGTCTTCTTGATTTCTCTCTTTGGGTAGATGTAATGATCCGTGAACCGAGTCTATGGTGAAACCCAGAAATTCTATCCTTTGTGTAGGCTGAAGAAGAGATTTCTCTTGATTTATGAGGAAACCCAAGTTGTGAAGGAGTTCTATCGTCCAGGTTATATGTAGTCACAAAGTGTTTTCGTCTTGAGACATAATTAAAATGTCGTCTAGATAAATGATAAGTCTCACACCTCTTCTTCGTAGGTGAGCCACCACTGGTTTCATGAGCTTGGTGAAACACCATGGTGCGGACGATAGGCCAAAAGGAAGACATGAGAAGCTCCACATCACATCTTGCCATAGGAAACATAGGAATTTTTGGTGTTCTGGGGCTATCGGCACAGTTAAATATGCGTCTTTGAGGTCTAGTTTGGCCATCCAATCCTCCAATAGAAGTAAATCTCTCAGACAATGAATACCTTCCATCTTGAAGTGATGGTATCGTATGAAGGCATTTAAGGGGCGTAGCTTTATGACTGGTCTTACAGTGCCACCTTTCTTGGGTACTAGGAACAGGTTGCTTATGAAAACCATAGGGTTGTCTTGGGCTGGGTAAATCGCATTTTTCTGTCTTAAGGATTATACTTCTTGATATATCATATGACGGTCTGATTGGTTGGGGATACCCCATTTGGATGGGAAGAGAGATGAAATCTATGAGGTAGCCCTGTACTGTTCTGAGGACCCATGTGTCTGAGGTAATAGTGGCCCATGTGTGTGTGAAGAATCTGAGACGACCCCCCACTTCTGACGGGGAAAAAGGGAGAAAAAAGGTTGGACTTACCATATCCACGCTTGTGTTGTAACGTTCCTCTGATTCCTCTTGATTGCCAAGGCCTGCCTAGCTGTGGGAAAAACATAGGGTTCTGGACACTGAATTCTTGAGCAGGTTTTCTGGGTTGGACGAGGCCTCGGGGTCCATGGGATTGACCCCTGAAGGAGCGGCCGGACAGACGGCCCCTAGTTCTGCCGGCCCCAACGAAAACCTTCTGATTGAAGACTTTTCGCATGTTTGATTGAGCTTTATCTAAAGCCGTAAATGTCTGGACAAAAGTCCCTAATTCCTTTACAAAGGAGTCACCAAACAACAAACTTTTCGCTTTAGGGCCCGTCTCTGAAATGGCCATATTTATCAATTTTGGCTCTATTTTGAGCAAAATAGCTTTCCTTCTCTCAGTGGCAATTGCGGAATTCGCGTTCCCCAATAAGCAAATGGCTCGTTGAGCCCATCTTCTGAGGGTAGACGGGTCCACAAGAGAATCATCCGCCATAGCGGCTTCAGCTAATTCAAAAATGTTGGTAATTGGACCAAAAATATCCAGTATCTTATCTTGACAATTTTTAAGGGAGAAATCCAAACCTTTACGGGCTTTCCAGCCTTTTTTTCTCAAGAATTGAGCAATCTTTGGGTCTACCTCCGGGGTAGCGCAGACAGCATTAGGCACAGTAGGCCTTGGGCATTCAGCCCTTAATTTACTTCTAGTGGCCTTATCAAGGGGTTTACGGACCCTGGCAGCTAAGTAATCAGCCACATGAGCCAGGGGTCCACTCCGAGGAACGAGGGTGTCTCAAATGCTCTGGAGTAAAGAGAGGTTCTCCCTTAGGGTCAATAAGTAGTGAAGGGTCAGACACAGAAGGTGTCAGGCCTGAGGAACTACCTTCTTCAGGGTCCAAAGGGCCTGTATATATTACTGGTGAATCCTGATCCGATAATTCGGAACAGTCCACTTCCCCTTCAGATTCGGACGTAGAGTCTGAACTTGACCAGACTTTTGCCCGCTTCCATTTGCGCACCAATTTTTTTTTGCGCAGGCTCTTTTGCGTGGTGACCGAGTGCCCTCCTCGACATGACATGTCCGTCCTTAAATCTTTAGATATATGTTTGGTCTTGGCAGATGCCTTTTCGACCATTATGTCCCTTGTTGGTCATTCCCTTGAATATCAGGCATTTGGGATCTCTGGAGTACGACATTAATTGAGGATGCTAAGTTGGCAAATAAAGCACAAAAGTCATTAGCATCCAATGGATCAGATGTCTGACCCTGGTTTGTCATAGGAGTAGGTTGGATAGGTTGTGCCTGTAACGAGTTATCAACTCCAGGCTTGGTTGTTTCTTTGGATAAAGACATATTATCAATCAAATACTCTTAATAATGTAATGGGTAATACTACCAATACCACAATAACAATATTAGTCACTATCCAACCTGACTGGAAATATAAAATAATATACCTGATAGTTATCAATTAAAGGGGGTAATAATAATGTTTTAATGGGGTCAAATAGGAGAATAATATCAGAAAAACACTGAACCTGTACAGGAGAAAACAACTCAGTAAACTTTCCAACCGTCCACCTGCTTGCACCTAAGTGACAGAGGTAGGCGGGTGGTATTAGCGTTGTTAAGCCGCGAAACGGACCCTAAAATGGCGTCCGTTCCGGCCAGAAACAAACGAAAGTAATACTGATCTAAATGGCTGTCACGTTGCTACAGCGCATGCGTGACAGCCGAATGTTAAGCCAAAAGTCAGATTACAAGGACGCTAGTGGCGCTAGCGACGATCGACGAGCGTTGATGAAAACCGAAAGTAAAACCGAAGGTAAGCCGAATCGACAGAGCAGAGACTCCGTCGGCTTTCAGACAGAAGATAAACGGAGCTCTGATTCAGTCGATCCAACGGGGGACAAACGGCTGCACAGAAGGCTGTAACACAAGCCTCAGTGAAACGACACAAATACAGACTGGCTAATAACATTTTTACCTTACCTGTAAAATAAAAAAAATTATACGAGGGAATATAGGACCTAAAAGCCATAAGTGCACATAAGGACCCAAAAAACACATAAAATTTATATATACTCAATAAATATACTTATATGAAATAAACCATATCATAACAGGCTATATGTAACATTATATGTATAATAATAATAAGAGGAGGAGTTGGTGCAAGTTAAGGGTTTTATAAGGGGAGGAGCAATATTTGCATAATATGTTATGATTGGTTAAAAGTTTTTTCTCTATGTTTTTTTCAATTCACTCTATCATTGCTGCTGAGGGAATAAATGGAAAGAGATATGAATAAATATTCGTCTCCGTGTCTTTATAAATTAATTTCTAAATGACCCAGAATATCATCCTCCAGGACAAGTGTTTGTGTAAAATATTTTTCATTGCAGTGGCTGCTGCATTATAGTCCTTTGTTTTTGAGCAGTTTTCTACCTTTTTGCCCCAAGTATATCTTCTGTCGGGGTGATCTCGATTTCTTTCTCGGTTTTGGTAATAGATCTAATCTATAATTATTTGTAGGATAATTGAATTGGCTTTTTGGGATATTTTTGGATGGTGACAACAATTTGTGTCTATATAGTTATTGCTTATTAGAAACAGACTCTTATATACAGACATAATCAGTGCCGGACTGGGAACAAAAACCAGCCCTGGAAAAAAAAAATTGTATACCAGCCCCATAGCATCCTCATACCAGCCCCATGGCATCCTCATACCAGCCCCATGACATCATCATACCAGCCCCATGGCATCCTCATACCAGCCCCATGGCATCCTCATACCAGCCCCATGACATCCTTATACCAGCCCCATGGCATCCTCATACCAGCCCCATGGCATCCTCATACCAGCCCCATGGCATCCTCATACCAGCCCCATGACATCCTCATACCAGCCCCATAGCATCCTCATACCAGCCCCATGGCATCCTCATACCAGCCCCATGGCATCCTCATACCAGCCCCATGGTATCCTCATACCAGCACCATGGCATCCTCATACCAGCCCCATCACATCCTCATACCAGCCCCATGGCATCCTCATACCAGCCCCATGGCATCCTCATACCAGCCCCATGACATCATCATACCAGCCCCATGGCATCCTCATACCAGCCCCATGGCATCCTCATACCAGCCCCATGACATCCTTATACCAGCCCCATGGCATCCTCATACCAGCCCCATGGCATCCTCATACCAGCCCCATGGCATCCTCATACCAGCCCCATGACATCCTCATACCAGCCCCATAGCATCCTCATACCAGCCCCATGGCATCCTCATACCAGCCCCATGGCATCCTCATACCAGCCCCATGGTATCCTCATACCAGCACCATGGCATCCTCATACCAGCCCCATCACATCCTCATACCAGCCCCATGGCATCCTCATACCAGCCCCATGGCATCCTCATACCAGCTCCATGGCATCCTCATACCAGCCGCATGGCATCTTCATACCAGCTCCATGGCATCCTCATACCAGCCCCATGGCATCCTCATACCAGCTCCATGGCATCCTCATACCAGCCCCATGGCATCCTCATACCAGCCCCATGGCATCCTCATGCCAGCCCCATGGCATCCTCATACCAGCCCTATGACATCCTCATACCAGCCCCATAGCATCCTCATACCAGCCCCATGGCATCCTCATACCAGCCCCATGACATCCTCATACCAGCCCCATAGCATCCTCATACCAGCCCCATAGCATCCTTATACTAGCCCCATGGCATCCTCATACCAGCCCCGTGGCATCCTTATACCAGCCCCATAGCATAACATTTTTTTTATTCATAAAAGAGAAAGATAAACATTTTAAAAGCATGTCTAAACACTGGTATATAAGCCTGCCTAGGGCAATATATACCTCCAGTATGTACACAAGGTTATATTGGACACAATACCCTAATATATACCCCATCCACAGGGCAGTACATAGGCCCCTGTATGTACACAACGTTAAATGAATTGCCCTGTGCAGAGGTAAATATCAGGACAGTGTGTGAGACATATCCTTGTACACGTACATACATGTACATACTGGGTGAATATATTGAAGTACCCCAGAACCAAAATTGAACTCACAGGACTTGCCCCAGCACTCAGATTGCACATACTACATACTGCCATCTCATCGGCCCTGTCATGATTAATGGATTGTGTCTGTGTGTATACACCCTGCATACTGCCATCTCATAGGACCTGTCATGATTAATGAATTGTGTCTGTGTGTGTATATACATCCTACATACTGCCATCTCATAGGACCTGCCATGATTAATGGATTGTGTCTGTGTGTATATACACCCTGCATACTGCCATCTCATAGGACCTGCCATGATTAATGAATTGGATTGTGTCTGTGTGTATATACATACTACATACTGCCATCTCATCGGCCCTGTCATGATTAATGGATTGTGTCTGTGTGTATACACCCTGCATACTGCCATCTCATAGGACCTGCCATGATTAATGAATTGGATTGTGTCTGTGTGTATATACACCATACATACTGCCATCTCATAGGACCTGCCATGATTAATGAGATGGATTGTGTCTGTGTGTATATACATACTACATACTGCCATCTCATCGGCCCTGTCATGATTAATGGATTGTGTCTGTGTGTATACACCCTGCATACTGCCATCTCATAGGACCTGTCATGATTAATGGATTGTGTCTGTGTGTATATATATCCTACATACTGCCATCTCATAGGACCTGCCATGATTAATGGATTGTGTCTGTGTATATACACCCTGCATACTGCCATCTCATAGGACCTGCCATGATTAATGAATTGGATTTGGTCTGTGTGTATATACATCCTACATACTGCCATCTCATAGGACCTGCCATGATTAATGAATTGGATTGTGTCTGTGTATATACATCCTACATACTGCCATCTCATAGGACCTGTCATGATTAATGGATTGTGTCTGTGTGTATATACATCCTACATACTGCCATCTCATAGGACCTGTCATGATTAATGGATTGTGTCTGTGTGTATATACATCCTACATACTGCCATCTCATAGGACCTGCCATGATTAATGTATTGGATAGTGTCTGTGTGTATATACATCCTACATACTGCCATCTCATAGGACCTGCCATGTTTAATGTATTGGATAGTGTCTGTGTGTATATACATACTACATACTGCCATCTCATCGGCCCTGTCATGATTAATGGATTGTGTCTGTGTATATACACCCTACATACTGCCATCTCATAGGACCTGCCATGATTAATGGATTGTGTCTGTGTGCGTATATACATACTGCCATCTCATAGGACCTGCCATGATTAATGAATTGGATTGTGTCTGTGTGTATACACCCTGCATACTGCCATCTCATAGGACCTGTCATGATTAATGGATTGTGTCTGTGTGTATATACATCCTACATACTGCCATCTCATAGGACCTGCCATGATTAATGTATTGTGTCTGTGTGTACATACATACTACATACTGCCATCTCATAGGACCTGCCATGATTAATGGATTGTGTCTGTGTGTATACACCCTGCATACTGCCATCTCATAGGACCTGTCATGATTAATGGATTGTGTCTGTGTGTATATACATCTTACATACTGCCATCTCATAGGACCTGCCATGATTAATGGATCGTGTCTGTGCGCACCGCCAGCTAGTCTGCAACGGGTCCAGGACTAAGCCTCGCACCCGAGGCAAAGCTCCTGGACCCGATCGGTCAGTTTCCGGGCATGTGATCGCGGTGATTGAGTGATCACCGCGATAACATGCAAATTAGATGGCAAAGTCAGTGTGTTCACACACTGCCTCTAATTCACTCTCTGTGCTTCACATTCTTATAGTGACAGAGAGAGAGACCTGTAAGTAAAAATAAATTAATTACATACAGAGGTTAAAAAAAAAAATTTAAAAAAAAATTAACCCTTTCATTGCTGATCACAGTTTTTAACTGTAATCAGTTTCCTTCCACTTTATGGCCCTCATTTATTTTTATTTTTTTTATTTTTAACAGATTTTTTTATTTTTACAATTTATAAAGTTTGTTGTAATAAATAAAGGTAATTTTAATATATTTATTTAATAAAATGTAACCCCTGCATGCCTGTTACATGATTTTTACTGATCTGACATCGCACTCTTCAAAGTTTTTTTCTGTCTTTTTTGTTATGGGGTCTTGGGAACCAATATTTTTCTTTTTTATTAGTTAGTTAATTAAGGGGGATAAGTGGGTTAGTGTTGCACTAGTTATGTAGCTTATTATTGGGAAAATAATGGGGAAAAACTTTTTTTTTCCTCAAAAATTTCCTCTTTTATATGTATTCTTTAATACTAAAATGTAAATCATTTTTATGTATAGGGTATCAAAAGAAAGCTCTAACTGTCCTCTAAAAAACAACATATAACTTGTATGGGTGCGTTAAATGAGAGAGAGGAAAATTATGTTTCAAAAACCGCGTATTAAAAATTGAAAAACGCTCTGGTCCTTGGCCCAGGAAAATCGCTGGTCCTTAAAGGGTTAATGGATTGTTTCTGTGTGTGTATATACATCCTACATACTGCCATCTCATAAGACCTGCCATGATTAATGGATTGTGTCTGTGTGTATACATCCTACATACTGCCATCTCATAAGACCTGCCATGATTAATGGATTGTGTCTGTGTGTATACATCCTACATACTGCCATCTCATAAGACCTGCCATGATTAATGGATTGTGTCTGTGTGTATACAGCCTACATACTGGCATCTCCTAGGACCTGCCATGATTAATGAATTGGATTGTCATTGTGTATACATCCTAAAATACTGCTACCTCATAGGACCTGCCATGATTAATGGATTGTGTCTGTGTGTATATACATCCTACATACTGCCAGGCTCTACTTTGCATGCTCTTTCTGCAGCATGTGGTACATGTAAGTGTCCCTGGAAACATGACCAGTGTTGAACCACTGTAGCAAAAACCTCTCAAGATGGAGACCACAAAGTGGGCTACCCCCCACAGAAAGTATTTACCTTTTAACTGTTTTACAAGACCAGTCATGCTAATCAGTGGGGCCAATACTGCATCCCAAGCTCCCGATCAGAGAATGACATGACTTGCGTCTGTGTGTATATACATCCCACGTACTGCATCCAGGCTCCCGATCAGAGAATGACATGACTTGTATTGCGTCTGTGTGTATATACATCCTACGTACTGCATCCAGGCTCCCGATCAGAGAATGACATGACTTGGATTGCGTCTGTGTGTACATACATCCTACGTACTGCATCCAGGCTCCCGATCAGAGAATGACATGACTTGGATTGCGTCTGTGTGTACATACATCCTACGTACTGCATCCAGGCTCCCGATCAGAGAATGACATGACTTGGATTGCGTCTGTGTGTACATACATCCTACGTACTGCATCCAGGCTCCCGATCAGAGAATGACATGACTTGAATTGCGTCTGTGTGTATATACATACCACGTACTGCATCCAGGCTCCCGATCAGAGAATGACATGACTTGGATTGCGTCTGTGTGTATATACATCCCACGTACTGCATCCCAGGCTCCCGATCAGAGAATGACATGACTTGGATTGCGTCTGTGTGTATATACATCCCACATACTGTGTTACGGTTCCCTCAGCATCAGATGCACAAACCGCCGTTTAGTAGATCTTTCCCCCCAATAACGAGACCACGCTCTGTGTTGAAGGTAAAACATGAACTGCTTTTACTGTGGGCTACACGCCCGTATTTATCCAGGTCTCCCACTTGGTGGACACTCCCCTAGGGGAACCAATGGGAGACTGTAACAATAGACAGACATAAGCCAATTTAGGACCCACAGACACAGATTATTCCCAGCAGGCATTATGATTTCCTCCCCCCCTGCCCTGGAGATAATTGGGAAGTAATTCAATTATCTCCAGGACAGAGGCGAATTGCCATTTTAATTTCAACACTAAAAACACATAGAACACATAACTTTATAATGGTCGAACATTTCCCATTCGTATCACATATCCCCAGATAGCCTGGATCTGTCACACGGCTCCCATCTTGTGGAACACTCCGGCAGACCCGGCTTGACCCTGTGGCGGGTCAACTTGGGGATGACCGGACTAGGAGGTAATAGGGACGTCGGTTTGCCGGGACAATCCATCCGCATTCCCGTTCTGCTTACCGGGTCAGTAGCTGATGGTGAAGTTGTAAGGTTGTAATGCTAAGCTCCACCGCAGCAGTCTACCATTGTCTCCTGAGACCCGGTTAAGCCAGACATGGGGGTTGTGGTCCGTGTTGAGCGAGAACTCCTGCCCGTACAAATAGGGGCTCAATTTCTTTAATGCCCAGACCAGGGCCAAACACTCCTTCTCCACTGTCGCATAACTCACTTCCCGGGGTAGTAGCTTTCTGCTGAGGTATGCGACAGGGTGCTCTGCTCCATCTTCCCCGACCTGGCTCAGCACAGCCCCCAGTCCATACATGGAAGCATCTGTATGGACGAGAAAACGTTTGTTAGGGACTGGGGCTGCCAGGACAGGGGCATTCACCAGAGCTTGCTTCAATGCCTGAAACGCGGCGTCACAAGCTGAAGACCACAGGACCTGCTTCGGTAAATTCTTTTTAGTCAGGTCAGTCAGGGGCTTTGCAATAGTGCTGTAGTCGGGGACAAAGCGTCGGTAATACCCTGCTGTTCCCAGGAAGGCCAGCACTTGGGTCTTGGTGATAGGTGTGGGCCCGTTAGCTACAGCTTCTACCTTGGCTGGCTCTGGTCTCTGGCTCCCACACCCCAAGTACTGCACTTCTCTCATGCCTAGATGGCACTTGTCTGGCTTCAAGGTCAGGCCAGCGGCCCGAATCTTGTCCAGAACCACGCCTACATGTACCAGGTGTTCTTCCCAGGACTCACTGTAGACCGCAATGTCATCCAGGTATGCACATGCAAATTCCTGGAAGCCATCGAGAAGCCTATCCACCATACGCTGGAAGGTAGCCGGAGCATTCTTCATCCCAAATGGCATGACCTTAAACTGGTATAGACCAAATGGGGTGACGAATGCCGACTTAGGGATAGCATCCTCGGCGAGGGGGATCTGCCAATAACCCTTACACAGGTCTATGGTGGTCAGATAACGCCCCTTGGCAATGCGGTCTAACAACTCGTCTACCCGGGGCATCGGGTAGGCGTCAGTGGTGGTCCGTTCGTTGAGCCGCCTGTAGTCCACACAGAACCGGGTGGTCCCATCTTTCTTAGGCACCAGGACTACAGGCGAGAACCAAGGGCTGTCTGAGTGTTCGATGACTCCAAGCCTAATCATCTCCTGTATCTCCTTCCGCATTCCTTCCCGGACTGCTTCAGGCATACGATAGGGGGGCTGTCATAGGGGACTCTGTCCGGGGGTCTCTACCTTGTGTACAGCTAGGGTAGTGTAGCCGGGTTCTTGGGAGAACGTCGCCTGCTTCTCCCACAGAAGCTGTCTTGCCTGTACCTTCTCTGTGGGGCTTAACCGGTCCCCTAGCTGTACAAGACTAGTGAGATCAGTCTGGGGGTTCTTCTCTAATAGGTCGGGCAAGGGTAAATTCTCGGGGTCGTCGGCAGCCGGGGCACATACTGCAGCTAGATCTTCTGGTCTCTCCTGATACTCCTTCAGCATATTCACATGAAAGGATCGCTGAATCCTTTCATCTGCACAGCTGGCTATAAGGTAGGTAGTATCACACACCTGAGCTAACACTTGATACGGGCCCTGCCAAGATGCTTGCATCTTGTTCGTCTTCACAGGTTTAAGCACTAGAACCTTTTGCCCAACCTGAAAGACCCGCTGTCGGGCACCCCGATCGTACCACCTCTTCTGTCTCCCCTGGGCCGCCTGGAGATTCTCCCTTACCATCAGGGATAGTTTCTCCATGCGGTCCCGGAGTTCCAGAACGTATGGCACGATGGGGGTTCCCTCTTGCTCAGTCTCTCCCTCCCAGTGTCCTCTAATGAGATCTAGGGGTCCGCGGACCGTTCTCCCATAGAGTAGCTCAAAGGGAGAGAACCCAGTAGATTCCTGGGGCACATATCTGTATGCAAATAGCAGATGAGGCAGGAATCGCTCCCAGTCTCTGCAAGTGTCAGTAAAGGTCCTCAACATCTGTTTGAGGGTGCCATTAAATCGCTCGCAGAGACCGTTAGTCTGTGGGTGGTAAGGTGAGCTAAGCAGCGGTTTAATGCCGCACACCTTCCACAGCTGCTGGGTGAGCACAGCGGTAAACTGAGTTCCCTGGTCGGAGAGGATCTCCTGAGGGAACCCGACCCTAGTGAAAATTTTAACCAGGGTATCAGCAACCGTCTCTGCCTCTATATTAGACAGCGCTACTGCCTCTGGATAACGGGTGGCATAGTCCACCACGGTGAGAATATACTTCTTACCGGATGGGCTAGCCCTGGCCAGTGGACCCACAATGTCAACGGCTATGCGGGAAAAGGGTTCTCCAATGATAGGCATCGATATGAGCCTAGCCTTTGGGTGATCCCCCCGTTTACCTACCCGTTGACAGGTGTCACACGTACTACAATAGACCCGCACATCTCGGTTGAAATTAGGCCAGAAGAAATTTTGGGTGATCCTATGAGCTGTGCGGCGGAAGCCTAGATGGCCCGCTAATGGCACATCATGCCCAATCCGCAGAATCTCCTGCCGGTATTTCGCAGGCACCACCAGCTGCCGATTCTGCGGAGGGGTGTTCGTCTCTGGGACGGTTTAGGGATCCTGTACAGCCTATCCCCCACCCACTCGTAACGCTCCCCATCGACCCCCTCTTCCCCAGTATCTGCCCTGGCCCTGTACTTCTCTAAAGTCGGGTCTTCCCGGGTTTCCCTCCCGTACACCTCTGGGGTGTCCCAGCCTAAAGGCGCTTGATCTAAGGTACAAATCGGGGTAGAGAGTCTGACCTGGGTCTCGGCAGCCGGTGGGCCGGTCTCGGCGGCACGGGTCTGGGCACGGGTCGTGACAGCGTTCGCTTCAGAGGGATCCATGGGAGCGTAGGCAGAAACAAGGGGAGCCAAGTCATTTCCAAGGAGGACATCCGCCGGTAAGTCCCTCATAATCCCCACATTCACATGTCGGGCGCCCACTCCCCAATCCAAATGTACCCGGCCAACGGGTAGGCGAAACACCGCGCCTCCGGCTACTCTCACAGCCACGGTGTCCCCAGTGTGCTGATTCTCTGGCACCAAGTGTTTTTGGAGCAATGTCATGGTCGCCCCGGTATCCCGTAGACCACTGACTTCCTTCCCGTTTACTTTAACCAGTTGTAGGTGTTGTTGGCGGTTATCGCGGTGGGCAGCTTGAACAGGGTCTGCCTCATGTAGGACGCCCCAACATTCCTCCTCCTCTACGCAGTGGGCAGCAGGCGGAGTAGGCCGTTGGTTCCCGCTGGTCGGTCTCCTCCAGGACTGGTTCTGGTTAGCATTATTCAGCGGGCACTCTGGTCGTTTGTGCCCAAGCTGTTTGCACCCAAAACAACGGATAGGTTGGGAGTAGTCCCGGGAGTTGAACCGCGGTGGCTGGTAATAGTTATTAGCTGGAGGGGGTGCGGATGGGTGGTACGTCGGTGGTTGGTAGATGGTAGCTGGTGCTGCATGGCGATACTCTCCTCTAGCAGGAGGTTTACCCATGGTACTGTCCAGTTTACGGGCATCCGTGTACTCGTCTGCCAGGCGAGCTGCTTCATGTAGAGTGTAGGGTTTACGATCCCTTACCCACTCTCTGACGCCTGGGGATAACTTCTCAAAACAGTGCTCCAGTAAGAACATCTGCAGCACTTCTTCCCCGGATACGGCTTGGCACCCTGCCATCCAGTGGGCAGCTGTGCGGTGCACTTTACATGCCCATTCAACATACGAATCCCCAGCTAACTTGGCAGTGTCTCTGAACCGCCTCCTGTATGCCTCTGGTGTAACGGCATACCTGGAGAGCAAAGCTTCCTTCACTGCTACATAATCTCCAATCTCCTCATCTGGAATGGCCCGAAAAGCTTCACTGGCCCGGCCGGATAACTTGCCTGATAATATAGTGACCCAGTCCTCTGGGGATACCTTGTGTAGACCACATTGCCGCTCAAAATCAGCAAGGTACCCATCAATCTCTCCTTCTGTCTCCACAAACGGTTTAAATGCAGTAAATGGTACTTTCTTTTTCTCCACCGGATTTGCTGGGGCTGCTGCAGCACCGCTTTGGCGAAGCAGGTTGGCCTCCACAGCGGCTATGACCCGGTCAATGGTCTCTATAGTCGGGTTGGGACCATAATGGGCCAGCCTGATTCTTACCGCCCGGTCAAAGCTTGCCTCCTCGGGGGTTCTGTCAGCTGTGCTGGACCCATTGGTTCCCTCAGCCCCTGGTACAACATCCATTTCGTTTAATATTGTAATAATCTTCCTTTTCCTGAGATTACTGGCTTGTCTGCCTCTCTGTTCAAATAAATCCTTTAGGGTATCTCTTTTCAGCCTTTCGTACGGTATTTCCATTAATCCTGGCTGCAGTGTTCTCTCTGGGCGATGAGAGTCATCCCGTCGCTTGCCACCAATTGTTACGGTACCCTCAGCATCAGATGCACAAACCGCCGTTTAGTAGATCTTCCCCCCCAATAACGAAACCACGCTCTGTGTTGAAGGTAAAACATGAACTGCTTTTACTGTGGGCTACACGCCCGTATTTATCCAGGTCTCCCACTTGGTGGACACTCCCCTAGGGGACCCAATGGGAGACTGTAACAATAGACAGACATAAGCCAATTTAGGACCCACAGACACAGATTATTCCCAGCAGGCATTATGATTTCCTCCCCCCCTGCCCTGGAGATAATTGGGAAGTAATTCAATTATCTCCAGGACAGAGGCGAATTGCCATTTTAATTTCAACACAAAAAAACACATAACTTTATAATGGTCGAACATTTCCCATTCGTATCACATATCCCCAGATAGCCTGGATCCGTCACGTACTGCATCCCAGGCTCCCGATCAGAGAATGACATGACTTGGATTACGTCTGTGTGTATATACATCCCACGTACTGCATCCAGGCTCCCGATCAGAGAATGACATGACTTGGATTACGTCTGTGTGTATATACATCCCACGTACTGCATCCAGGCTCCCGATCAGAGAATGACATGACTTGGATTGCGTCTGTGTGTACATACATCCTACGTACTGCATCCAGGCTCCCGATCAGAGAATGACATGACTTGGATTGCGTCTGTGTGTATATACATCCTACGTACTGCATCCAGGCTCCCGATCAGAGAATGACATGACTTGGATTGCGTCTGTGTGTACATACATCCTACGTACTGCATCCAGGCTCCCGATCAGAGAATGACATGACTTGGATTGCGTCTGTGTGTACATACATCTTACGTACTGCATCCAGGCTCCCGATCAGAGAATCACATGACTTGGATTGCGTCTGTGTGTATATACATCCCACGTACTGCATCCAGGCTCCCGATTAGAGAATGACATGACTTGGATTGCGTCTGTGTGTATATACATCCCACGTACTGCATCCAGGCTCCCGATCAGAGAATGACATGACAGCAATATTACATTGTAGTTAGATGTTTATTTAAAACAAAAACTGCTTTACTTACAAAGTGAATAAAATCCACCAGATTCAGAATTCAAATATTAAGTAAAAAGGCAAAGAAACCAGAAAATGAGAAACTAATTAATAAAACAAAAGGCTTCATAATAAACATTGCTAATCTGTAATCTGATTGGTGGAGTCTATTTCCGGGAATGATCTCTGCCACTGAGGTAATAGCTATAGTTTGGGCCATTGATGGCTCCGCCCATGTTGTAACTTATTCTATGGATTCCAGGTTTTGCACGCCAGCTACACAAACGGGTCCAAGACTCGTCCCATCACCCCTGAAAAAAATTATCCACCATAACATGGTCTATGAGATAGGCAGGGGGTGTGGTTATGACAGGAAAGCGCAGTGGGCGTGTTACAAATGTCCCAAATGAGCTGCCGGAGAAGTGTGGACATGATCAAAGTCATAGTGCAGGGCCAAGACACTCAGGGGGCAGGGCCAAGACACTCAGGGGGCAGGGCCAAGACACTCAGGGGGCAGGGCCATAGTCAAAAAGGGACCAAAACTGCAGCAGTACTCCTCCCAGACATGGAACGTGTCTAATTACAGGGACATTTCTGAGCTGGGCTGTATTGGATGCGTAACCTGGAGCGTTAACTCTGATCCAGGTCCCAGGGCTGGGAGGGCACTGGCGGATGTGATGAGAACCAGTTACCAGAGGTCTCTAGGACTGAAAGATCTGCCTGATCTGCTCATTCTCCGGGAGGAAATCAAACCGCATCAAGAGACTGAGAAGGATGGACGTGAGCCGGAGAACGAAGCTATCCCATCTACAAGACAAGGACGTGGGGTTAGAGAGTGCAGACGGAGCAGGGGACAGGTTAACGAAGAGAGCAGAGGGCGTGGGGGAGGGGTTACCGAAGAGAGCAGACGTAGCGGGGGAGGGGTTAGCGAAGAGAGCAGAGGGCGCGGGGGAGGGGTTAATCGAAGAGAGCAGAGGGCGCGGGGTTAGCGAAGAGAGCAGAGGGCGCGGGGTTAGCGAAGAGAGCAGAGGGCGCGGGGGAGGGGTTATCGAAGAGAGCAGACGGAGCGGGGGAGGGGTTAGCGAAGAGAGCAGAGGGCGCGGGGGAGGGGTTATCGAAGAGAGCAGAGGGCGCGGGGGAGGGGTTATCGAAGAGAGCAGAGGGCGCGGGGGAGGGGTTATCGAAGAGAGCAGAGAGAGAGGTGACTGAATAAAGCAGAGGGCGCGGGGTAACTGAAGAGAGCAGAGGGCGCGGGGGAGGGTTTATCGAAGAGAGCAGACGGAGCGGGGGAGGGGTTAGCGAAGAGAGCAGAGGGCGCGGGGGAGGGGTTATCGAAGAGAGCAGACGGAGCGGGGGAGGGGTTAGCGAAGAGAGCAGAGAGAGAGGTGACTGAATAAAGCAGAGGGCGCGGGGTAACTGAAGAGAGCAGAGGGGGTTATTGCCGGAAAGAGCAAGGGGGGTGGGAGGCATTACCGGAAAGAGCAGGAGATGTTACCGGAGAGCGTAGGCGTGGAGGGCGTTACTGCAGAGTGAGGGGGAATCAGTAGGGGTGGTTGTGAAGCACTGACCTGAGAGACAGTTCAAACTTGAATCTCTCCCAGGAAACAGCCACCCAGCGGGTCAGTCCCGAAGAGTTATGTCCAGCCAGACGTCTCCAGCCTTTCACAGCACTGCAGAGACAGGGGCATGAGATGCTGCAAGAACGGGTCGCCCCCCTTGTTGCGCATGCCAAGCTTTTCATATCAAACCTCACATCCCTCTAACCCTCCTCCCACAGTGCCTTGCAGCCCCGACGCACTGACCTGCGAGCCATGAGAATGTGCCGGTTGGCTGGGGCCCCTAAGCTGAGGTTGAGGCAGCGCACAGTGTTAAGGTTTCTGAAGACGAGCAGCATAGGCCGAGGCAGAGCACGCAGGACCCTCATGATGTCATCAAAGTGTTCCCTGGCCATTTCTTGCATGTACCGCGTCTCCTCACGCGTCAGGGCATTTCCCAGAGATCCCGGGACGGACAGGGGTCGCTGCAGGAGGATCTCGCAGAACAGGAAGTAATCTGAGAAGAGTCATGTGACAGGAACCAGCGGGACAGACATTAAAATCTGACTGCCTGACTGGGAACCTATCAGTGATGAATACAGATGGGGGTCGGTCAGGACAGGGCCCTGGTTTACGGGGAGTCTGACCAGTAGGGAGGAGCTGGGGCTTGACCTTGGATATCAGCCCAAGTTCTCCAGCTACCAGGCCATGAAGGTCCAAGCGGATAAACAAACCTTTAACTCCCAGCTCGGCTGAGTATTTCTCCATGTCTTGCTTGTTCCGCAGCACGATGGCTCTCCACAGCTTGCACAGCGACGTGCGCTCCCTGCCAGGAGGAACACAGATAAATGGATGCGCTGGGAGCAGCGACCAGATAAGACAGACTCTTCTCCTTACCTCTCGCTCAAAAACTCATACAGTCCGTGGTCCAAAAGAACCAGCTGAGCCTTCCCGTCCGGACCTCTGTTCACCAGAACTGCAGGGACAGGAAGCATGTTATCCATTACACATGTGGGGGGTACACAATACCCCGCACACGGGAGAGACGCACAGTATCCGGCGCACGGGGAAGACCCGCCCAGTATCCGGCGCACGGGGAAGACCCGCCCAGTATCCGGCGCCCGGGGAAGACCCGCCCAGTATCCGGCGCCCGGGGAAGAGACGCCCAGTATCCGGCGCCCGGGGAAGAGACGCCCAGTATCCGGCGCCCGGGGAAGAGACGCCCAGTATCCGGCGCCCGGGGAAGAGACGCCCAGTATCCGGCGCCCGGGGAAGAGACGCCCAGTATCCGGCGCCCGGGGAAGAGACGCCCAGTATCCGGCGCCCGGGGAAGAGACGCACAGTATCCGGCGCCCGGGGAAGAGACGCCCAGTATCCGGCGCCCGGGGAAGAGACGCCCAGTATCCGGCGCCCGGGGAAGAGACGCCCAGTATCCGGCGCCCGGGGAAGAGACGCCCAGTATCCGGCGCACGGGGAGAGACGCCCAGTATCCGGCGCACGGGGAGAGACGCCCAGTATCCGGCACACGGGGGAAACGCGCAGTGTCCCGCACACGGGGGAGACGCGCAGTATCCCGCACACGGGGGAGACGCGCAGTATCCCGCACACGGGGGAGACGCGCAGTATCCCGCACACGGGGGAGACGCGCAGTATCCCGCACACGGGGGAGACAAGATTCCGCACACGGGGGGCTTCACAACATTCCACAGACAGACTGACACATTGTAACACAGGCTGCAGTTAGTCATACACGTCTGATTCCCAGTGAGGGACTGACGTACCGTTCCCTGGGTGGGGGTCCGCATGGATAAATCCAGTGTAGAAAATCTGCTCAGCAAACACCTGAATGAGTTTCTCGGCTGCCTGGAAGAAGAAAATACAGTGACCCCAGGTCCCAACCTGTGGAGCAAACCGGGGGCATGTGTGCCCCGCCAGGGCATGCAGTCAGGGCCCACTCACATCTCGGAGATCCAGTCCCTGGTTTTTGATTCCCTCCACGCTGCTCACCTTGCAGCCCTCACAGTAATCTGCCGTCAGCACCCGCTGCAAGGAGACATAGTTATGGCAAGGACTTTCCCATGATGCTTTGCCTTTCACAGAACGTTATTTTTTGGAAGCAAGAACCTTTCGATCTCACTGGCCAGTCATGCCTGGGAGTGGGACGGGCCCTATCTCTCATTGGCCAGTCATGCCTGGGAGTGGGACGGGCCCTATCTCTCATTGGCCAGTCATGCCCGGGGATGGGACGGGCCCCATCTCTCATTGGCCAGTCATGCCCGGGGATGGGACGGGCCCCATCTCTCATTGGCCAGTCATGCCCAGGGATGGGACGGGTCCATCTCTCATTGGCCAGTCATGCCTGGGAGTGGGACAGGCTCTATCTCTCACTGGCCAGTCATGCCTGGGAGTGGGACGGGCCCTATCTCTCATTGGCCAGTCATGTCTGGGAGTGGGACGGGCTCTATCTCTCATTGGCCAGTCATGCCCGGGGATGGGACGGGCCCCATCTCTCATTGGCCAGTCATGCCCGGGGATGGGATGGGTCCATCTCTCACTGGCCAGTCATGCCCGGGGATGGAACGGGCCCATCTCTCACTGGCCAGTCATGCCCGGGGATGGGACGGGTCCATCTCTCACTGGCCAGTCATGCCCGGGGATGGGACGGGTCCATCTCTCACTGGCCAGTCATGCCCGGGGATGGGACGGGCCCTATCTCTCATTGGCCAGTCATGCCCGGGGATGGGACGGGCTCTATCTCTCATTGGCCAGTCATGCCTGGGGATGGGACGGGCCTCTCACCTTGCTGGTCAGGTCCCAGTAAACCCGTGGAATCACAATGTAGGACAATGATTTTAAATCCTGTGCACAGCGCTCTGAATTCCTCCCCTCATTCTCGAAGTCCAGCTCCTGAGATAAGGTCCCTTTTAGGTCCTGAGAGGGGGAGACATGGACGATTCACAAAGAGGTGGCGAGGCGGGGGATGTGGGGGCGAGGCGGGGGATGTGGGGGCGAGGCGGGGGATGTGGGGGCGAGGCGGGGGATGTGGGGGCGAGGCGGGGGTTGAAGCGGCGAGGGGAATCAGGTCACCTTAAGCACCCAGCTAAAGCCAAATGTGGGGTGCATGAACTCAATCAGACGAAGCAGCAGCTCCAGGGTCCGAATATCACCCTCAAACCTATCCTGCAGGTCAATGTACTGTACCTATGGAGAGGCATGGAGAGTCACAATACACAGAGAAAGGGAGAGACCCCCCCCACGCCGCTCACACAATACACAGAGAAAGGGAGAGACCCCCCCACGCAGCTCACACAATACACAGAGAAAGGGAGAGACCGCCCCATGCAGCTCACACAATACACAGAGAAAGGGAGAGACCGCCCCATGCAGCTCACACAATACAGAGAAAGGGAGAGACCGCCCCACGCAGCTCACACAATACACAGAGAAAGTGGGAGAGCCCCCACCCCGCAGGTCACACAATACACAGAGAAAGGGAGAGACCGCCCCATGCAGCTCACACAATACAGAGAAAGGGAGAGACCCCCCCCCCCCACGCAGCTTACACAATACACAGACGACCCCCCCTCCACGCAGCTCACACAATACACAGAGACGACCCCCCCACGCAGCTCACACGATACACAGAGAAAGGGAGAGACCGCCCCATGCAGCTCACACAATACAGAGAAAGGGAGTGACCCCCCCCCCCACGCAGCTTACACAATACACAGACGACCCCCCCCCACGCAGCTCACATAATACACAGATTAAGCCCAGACACGTTTCATATCCTGGACACTCCGACCTTCACAGCCACTTTGGTGCCGTTGTGCAGTGTCGCTCGGTGAACCTGGGCCAAACTGGCGGCTGCAATTGGCTCGTGATCAAAGTCAAGGAAGAGATGTTCAGCCGGAAAACCGAAATCCTCAAGGAACAGCTCGTTCACCTAGGACAGGACACAACACCAGACATGAAGGGCATGGGGCGAGACAGCCACCGGCGCGGCAGGGGTGGGGCGAGACAGCCACCGGTGTGATGGCAGCAGTGCAGCTCTGTATTAGCAGGCCACGTCCTCACCTCGTTAGCGCGCCGTGGCAGCGCTTGGTCTTCCAGGACTCGCAGGGTATTGGTGTACTCCACAGGGAGCAAGTGGTTAAAGGCACAGAGTCCCTGCCCCAGCTTGACGTACAGACCACCATTCAGCACAGCGCCCTCCACCAATCTATCAGCCGCCCGCTGGTGACATCGAGACATTACAGCTTCATACCGAGGGCTGTTCTACCACAAGAAGAGAGATCATTACACACACAGCAACCGAGTGAGAGAGAGCTAAACCCACAGCAACCGAGCGAGAGAGAGCGCTAAACACACAGCAACCGAGTGAGAGAGAGCTAAACCCACAGCAACCGAGTGAGAGAGAGCTAAACCCACAGCAACCGAGTGAGAGAGAGCGCTAAACACACAGCAACCGAGTGAGAGAGAGCGCTAAACCCACAGCAACCGAGAGAGAGAGCTAAACACACAGCAACCGAGCGAGAGAGAGCGCTAAACACACAGCAACCGAGTGAGAGAGAGCTAAACCCACAGCAACCGAGTGAGAGAGAGCGCTAAACACACAGCAACCGAGTGAGAGAGAGCGCTAAACCCACAGCAACCGAGTGAGAGAGAGAGCTAAACACACAGCAACCGAGCGAGAGAGAGCGCTAAACACACAGCAACCGAGTGAGAGAGAGCTAAACCCACAGCAACCGAGTGAGAGAGAGCGCTAAACACACAGCAACCGAGTGAGAGAGAGCTAAACCCACAGCAACCGAGTGAGAGAGAGCGCTAAACACACAGCAACCGAGTGAGAGAGAGCGCTAAACCCACAGCAACCGAGTGAGAGAGAGAGCTAAACACACAGCAACCGAGTGAGAGAGAGCTAAACCCACAGCAACCGAGTGAGAGAGAGCGCTAAACACACAGCAACCGAGTGAGAGAGAGCTAAACCCACAGCAACCGAGTGAGAGAGAGCGCTAAACACACAGCAACCGAGCGAGAGAGAGCGCTAAACACACAGCAACCGAGTGAGAGAGAGCTAAACCCACAGCAACCGAGTGAGAGAGAGCGCTAAACCCACAGCAACCGAGTGAGAGAGAGCGCTAAACACACAGCAACCGAGTGAGAGAGAGCGCTAAACACACAGCAACCGAGTGAGAGAGAGCGCTAAACACACAGCAACCGAGTGAGAGAGAGCTAAACCCACAGCAACCGAGTGAGAGAGAGCTAAACCTACAGCAACCGAGTGAGAGAGAGCTAAACCCACAGCAACCGAGTGAGAGAGAGCTAAACCCACAGCAACCGAGTGAGAGAGAGCGCTAAACCCACAGCAACCGAGTGAGAGAGAGCTAAACCTACAGCAGCCGAGTGAGAGAGAGCTAAACCTACAGCAACCGAGTGAGAGAGAGCTAAACCTACAGCAGCCGAGTGAGAGAGAGCTAAACCCACAGCAACCGAGTGAGAGAGAGCTAAACCCACAGCAGCCGAGTGAGAGAGAGCTAAACCTACAGCAATCGAGTGAGAGAGAGCTAAACCTACAGCAGCCGAGTGAGAGAGAGCGCTAAACCCACAGCAACCGAGTGAGAGAGAGCTAAACCTACAGCAGCCGAGCGCGCGCTAAACCCACAGCAGCCGAGCGCGCGCTAAACCCACAGCAGCCGAGCGCGCGCTAAACCCACAGCAGCCGAGCGCGCGCTAAACCCACAGCAACCGCGTGAGAGAGCGCTAAACCCACAGCAGCCGAGCGCGCGCTATACCCACAGCAGCCGCGCGCGCTCTATACCCACAGCAGCCGCGCGCGCTCTATACCCACAGCAGCCGCGCGCGCTCTATACCCACAGCAGCCGCGCGCGCGCTATACCCACAGCAGCCGCGCGCGCTATACCCACAGCAGCCGCGCGCGCTATACCCACAGCAGCCGCGCGCGCTATACCCACAGCAGCCGCGCGCGCTATACCCACAGCAGCCGCGCGCGCTATACCCACAGCAGCCGCGCGCGCTATACCCACAGCAGCCGCGCGCGCTATACCCACACCAAGCGAGCGCACGCTAAACCCACACCAAGCGAGCGCACGCTAAACCCACACCAAGCGAGCGCACGCTAAACCCACACCAAGCGAGCGCACGCTAAACCCACACAAAGCGAGCGCACGCTAAACCCACACCAAGCGAGCGCACGCTAAACCCACACCAAGCGAGCGCGCTAAACCCACACCAAGCGAGCGTGATAAACCCACAGCAAGCGAGCGTAATAAACCAACAGCAAGCGAGCATGCTAAACCAACAGCAAGCGAGCGTGCTAAACCCACAGCAAGCGAGCGTAATAAACCCACAGCAACTGAGGGATGGCACACTAAACACAGGCACAAAGTTATAAACTGTGATACTGACTGAATCTGCCCTCACCTCATCATCTCCGCGGAGAGTGATGTGACTTGTCCACCAGTAATCCACAGAGATCTGTGACCCGATCACAAGTGACCTACAAGAAAAACAATAAAACATGTCTAGTAAGGGTCCACATCCTCTCCTGATCCCAGAAACTAATATATACACACCACAGGGTAGGGTTCCGAGACTGGCCACAGCACCGGACTCTGCATCATCACCAGACGCTCACACGCGCTCCGCGACCGGCCACAGCACCGGACTCTGCATCATCACCAGACGCTCACACGCGCTCCGCGACCGGCCACAGCACCGGACTCTGCATCATCACCAGACGCTCACACGCGCTCCAAGACCGGCCACAGCACCTAACTCTGCATCATCACCAGACGCTCACACGCGCTCAGAGACCAGCCACAGCCCCGGACTCTGCATCATCACCAGACGCTCACACGCGCTCAGAGATCGGCCACAGCCCCGGACTCTGCATCATCACCAGACGCTCACACGCCCTCCGAGACCGGCCACAGCCCCGGACTCTGCATCATCACCAGACGCTCACACGCCCTCCGAGACCGGCCACAGCCCCGGACTCTGCATCATCACCAGACGCTCACACGCGCTCCGAGACCGGCCACAGCCCCGGACTCTGCATCATCACCAGACGCTCACACGCGCTCCAAGACCGGCCACAGCCCCGGACTCTGCATCATCATCACCAGACACTCACACGCGCTCCAAGACCGGCCACAGCCCCGGACTCTGCATCATCATCACCAGACACTCACACGCGCTCCAAGACCGGCCACAGCCCCGGACTCTGCATCATCATCACCAGACACTCACACGCGCTCCAAGACCGGCCACAGCCCCGGACTCTGCATCATCACCAGACGCTCACACGCGCTCAGAGATCAGCCACAGCACCGGACTCCGCATCATCACCAGACGCTCACACGCGCTCCAAGACCGGCCACAGCCCGGATTCTGCATCATCACCAGACGCTCACACGCGCTCAGAGACCAGCCACAGCCCCGGACTCTGCATCATCACCAGACGCTCACACGCCCTCCGAGACCGGCCACAGCCCCGGACTCTGCATCATCACCAGACGCTCACACGCCCTCCGAGACCGGCCACAGCCCCGGACTCTGCATCATCACCAGACGCTCACACGCGCTCCGAGACCGGCCACAGCCCCGGACTCTGCATCATCACCAGACGCTCACACGCGCTCAGAGACCGGCCACAGCCCCGGACTCTGCATCATCACTGAGATATTTACACGCGCTCAGAGATCAGCCACAGCCCCGGACTCTGCATCATCACTGAGATATTTACACACGCTCCAGGACAGTGCCGGTCAAGGCAGTGTCATTATTAGATGTTCCCTACACAGGAAGGACCCCTTGTATGAACCTGCAGTCCGCCCTGAGGCCTCCATGAGGTTACACAGCGATTGGGATTTTCTCACCTCCAGAACCGACCAATACCCTGAAACAGGATCCTCATTCTCCGCCTCTCCTGTGGTCCTGACCCATAATATGCAACTGTCCACAGTGCAGGCACAGCGAGGACGGAGCCCAGGAATAACCTGCGAAGCACAGAGCGGGGGGTAGGCCTGCAGGGTGATCAATAAAAAGCGTGTCAAATGCTTGTCCTGCACTGAGTCCAGTCACATGATGAGATAAAATGGCCGCTCCCCATCTCTTTACCAAATGCCAAGAGTGCAGACGGGTACAAAATGCTCCCTGAATTATCATTCACACAAGATATTTACCTTTTACTTAAAGGTCAGCGAAATTCAGTTTAATAAAGGATACAGGTGAAATTATAAATATCATTTAAATAAAGCACCTTTTTGGAGCCCTGTTTACTCTGTATAGCTCTATCAGGGGGCAGACATGTTTAGAATCTTTGCTCTGTATAGCTCTATCAGGGGGCGGACATGTTTAGAATCTTTGCTCTGTATAGCTCTATCAGGGGGCGGACATGTTGGTTAGAATCTTTGCTCTGTATAGCTCTATCAGGGGCTAGACATGTTTAGAATCTTTGCTCTGTATAGCTCTATCAGGGGGCGGACATGTTGTTTAGTATCTTTGCTCTGTATAGCTCTGTTTAGAATCTTTGCTCTGTATAGCTCTATCAGGGGCAGACATGGCGTTTAGAATCTTTGCTCTGTATAGCTCTTTCAGGGCGGAGAGGTTGTTTAGAATCTTTGCTCTGTATAGCTCTATCAGGGGGCGGACAAGTTGTTTATAATCTTTGCTCTGTATAGCTCTATCAGGGGCGGACATGTTGTTTATAATCTTTGCTCTGTATAGCTCTATCAGAGGGCAGACATGTTGTGTAGAATCTGCTCTGTATAGCTCTATCGGGGCGGACATATTTAGAATCTTTGTGCGCTGTTTCTATGTAATATTTAAGTAGTGCTGTATAATGATCATAGCCGCCCCCCCCACCCAATGTAAAGCTGGGGGTCCGGTACAATGATCATAGCCCCCTCAATGTAAAGCTTGGGGTCCTGTATAATGATAATAGCCCCCCAATGTAAAGCTGGGGGTCCTGTAACATGAGCTTATCCCCCACCCCCAATGTAAAGCTGGGCGTCCTGTATAATGATCATAGCCCCCAATGTAAAGCTGGGGGTCCTGTATTGTGATCATCGCCCCCCTCCCCTCAGTGCTACACAATCTCTAACTCCCAGGGATGCTCTGGATTGGGAAACAGCTCAGTCAGGGCTGCAGTGTATCTGCCCATCTGTCCTTCACACATCGGGAGACCTTAACCTTCCCCTCCAACGTCATACAACATCTCCTAAATCAAACTAGGGAACACAATGCCCCTCCAACGTCAGACAACATCTCCTAAATCAAACTAGGGAACACAATGCCCCTCCAACGTCAGACAACATCCCCTAAATAGAACTAGGGAACACAATGCCCCTCCAACATCTGCCAACATCCCCTAAATCAAACTAGGGAACACAATGCCCCTCCAACATCTGCCAACATCCCCTAAATCAAACTAGGGAACACAATGCCCCTCCAACATCTGCCAACATCCCCTAAATCAAACTAGGGAACACAATGCCCCTCCAACGTCAGACAACATCCCATAAATCAAACTAGGGAACACAATGCCCCTCCAACGTCAGACAACATCTCCTAAATCAAACTAGGGAACACAATGCCCCTCCAACATCAGACAACATCCCCTACATCAAACTAGGGAACACAATGCCCCTCCAACATCAGACAACATCTCCTAAATCAAACTAGGGAACACAATGCCCCTCCAACATCAGACAACATCTCCTAAATCAAACTAGGGAACACAATGCCCCTCCAACATCTAACAACATCTCCTAAATCAAACTAGGGAACACAATGCCCCTCCAACGTCAGACAACATCCCCTAAATCAAACTAGGGAACACAATGCCCCTCCAACATCTGCCAACATCCCCTAAATCAAACTAGGGAACACAATGCCCCTCCAACGTCAGACAACATCCCCTAAATCAAACTAGGGAACACAATGCCCCTCCAACGTCAGACAACATCCCCTAGATCAAACTAGGGAACACAATGCCCCTCCAACGTCAGACAACATCCCCTAGATCAAACTAGGGAACACAATGCCCCTCCAACGTCAGACAACATCCCCTAAATCAAACTAGGGAACACAATGCCCCTCCAACATCTGCCAACATCCCCTAAATCAAACTAGGGAACACAATGCCCCTCCAACATCTGCCAACATCCCCTAAATCAAACTAGGGAACACAATGCCCCTCCAACATCTGCCAACATCCCCTAAATCAAACTAGGGAACACAATGCCCCTCCAACATCTGCCAACATCCCCTAAATCAAACTAGGGAACACAATGCCCCTCCAACATCTGCCAACATCCCCTAAATCAAACTAGGGAACACAATGCCCCTCCAACATCTGCCAACATCCCCTAAATCAAACTAGGGAACACAATGCCCCTCCAACGTCAGCCAACATCCCCTAAATCAAACTAGGGAACACAATGCCCCTCCAACGTCAGCCAACATCCCCTAAATCAAACTAGGGAACACAATGCCCCTCCAACGTCAGACAACATCTCCTAAATCAAACTAGGGAACACAATGCCCCTCCAACGTCAGACAACATCTCCTAAATCAAACTAGGGAACACAATGCCCCTCCAACGTCAGACAACATCCCCTAAATCAAACTAGGGAACACAATGCCCCTCCAACGTCAGACAACATCCCCTAGATCAAACTAGGGAACACAATGCCCCTCCAACGTCAGACAACATCCCCTAGATCAAACTAGGGAACACAATGCCCCTCCAACGTCAGACAGCATCCCCTAAATCAAACTAGGGAACACAATGCCCCTCCAACGTCAGACAGCATCCCCTAAATCAAACTAGGGAACACAATGCCCCTCCAACGTCAGACAGCATCCCCTAAATCAAACTAGGGAACACAATGCCCCTCCAACGTCAGACAGCATCCCCTAAATCAAACTAGGGAACACAATGCCCCTCCAACGTCAGACAGCATCCCCTAAATCAAACTAGGGAACACAATGCCCCTCCAACGTCAGACAACATCCCCTAAATCAAACTAGGGAACACAATGCCCCTCCAACGTCAGACAACATCTCCTAAATCAAACTAGGGAACACAATGCCCCTCCAACGTCAGACAACATCCCCTAAATCAAACTAGGGAACACAATGCCCCTCCAACGTCAGACAACATCCCCTAAATCAAACTAGGGAACACAATGCCCCTCCAACGTCAGACAACATCCCCTAAATCAAACTAGGGAACACAATGCCCCTCCAACGTCAGACAACATCCCCTAAATCAAACTAGGGAACACAATGCCCCTCCAACGTCAGACAACATCCCCTAAATCAAACTAGGGAACACAATGCCCCTCCAACGTCAGACAACATCCCCTAAATCAAACTAGGGAACACAATGCCCCTCCAACGTCAGACAACATCCCCTAAATCAAACTAGGGAACACAATGCCCCTCCAACGTCAGACAACATCCCCTAAATCAAACTAGGGAACACAATGCCCCTCCAACGTCAGACAACATCCCCTAAATCAAACTAGGGAACACAATGCCCCTCCAACGTCAGACAACATCCCCTAAATCAAACTAGGGAACACAATGCCCCTCCAACGTCAGACAACATCCCCTAAATCAAACTAGGGAACACAATGCCCCTCCAACGTCAGACAACATCTCCTAAATCAAACTAGGGAACACAATGCCCCTCCAACGTCAGACAACATCTCCTAAATCAAACTAGGGAACACAATGCCCCTCCAACGTCAGACAACATCCCCTAAATCAAACTAGGGAACACAATGCCCCTCCAACGTCAGACAACATCCCCTAAATCAAACTAGGGAACACAATGCCCCTCCAACGTCAGACAACATCCCCTAAATCAAACTAGGGAACACAATGCCCCTCCAACGTCAGACAACATCCCCTAAATCAAACTAGGGAACACAATGCCCCTCCAACGTCAGACAACATCCCCTAAATCAAACTAGGGAACACAATGCCCCTCCAACGTCAGACAACATCCCCTAAATCAAACTAGGGAACACAATGCCCCTCCAACGTCAGACAACATCCCCTAGATCAAACTAGGGAACACAATGCCCCTCCAACGTCAGACAACATCCCCTAAATCAAACTAGGGAACACAATGCCCCTCCAACGTCTGCCAACATCCCCTAAATCAAACTAGGGAACACAATTCCCCTCCAACGTCAGACAGCATCCCCTAAATCAAACTAGGGAACACAATGCCCCTCCAACGTCAGACAACATCCCCTAAATCAAACTAGGGAACACAATGCCCCTCCAACGTCAGACAACATCCCCTAGATCAAACTAGGGAACACAATGCCCCTCCAACGTCAGACAACATCCCCTAGATCAAACTAGGGAACACAATGCCCCTCCAACGTCAGACAACATCCCCTAGATCAAACTAGGGAACACAATGCCCCTCCAACGTCAGACAACATCCCCTAGATCAAACTAGGGAACACAATGCCCCTCCAACGTCAGACAACATCCCCTAGATCAAACTAGGGAACACAATGCCCCTCCAACGTCAGACAACATCCCCTAGATCAAACTAGGGAACACAATGCCCCTCCAACGTCAGACAACATCCCCTAAATCAAACTAGGGAACACAATGCCCCTCCAACGTCAGACAACATCCCCTAAATCAAACTAGGGAACACAATGCCCCTCCAACGTCAGACAACATCCCCTAAATCAAACTAGGGAACAACATCCCCTAAATCAAACTAGGGAACACAATGCCCCTCCAACGTCAGACAACATCCCCTAAATCAAACTAGGGAACACAATGCCCCTCCAACGTCAGACAACATCCCCTAAATCAAACTAGGGAACACAATGCCCCTCCAACGTCAGACAACATCTCCTAAATCAAACTAGGGAACACAATGCCCCTCCAACGTCAGACAACATCTCCTAAATCAAACTAGGGAACACAATGCCCCTCCAACGTCAGACAACATCCCCTAAATCAAACTAGGGAACACAATGCCCCTCCAACGTCAGACAACATCCCCTAAATCAAACTAGGGAACACAATGCCCCTCCAACGTCAGACAACATCCCCTAAATCAAACTAGGGAACACAATGCCCCTCCAACGTCAGACAACATCTCCTAAATCAAACTAGGGAACACAATGCCCCTCCAACGTCAGACAACATCCCCTAAATCAAACTAGGGAACACAATGCCCCTCCAACGTCAGACAACATCCCCTAAATCAAACTAGGGAACACAATGCCCCTCCAACGTCAGACAACATCCCCTAAATCAAACTAGGGAACACAATGCCCCTCCAACGTCAGACAACATCCCCTAAATCAAACTAGGGAACACAATGCCCCTCCAACGTCAGACAACATCCCCTAAATCAAACTAGGGAACACAATGCCCCTCCAACTTCAGACAACATCCCCTAAATAGAACTAGGGAACACAATGCCCCTCCAGAGCTCTGCTAACAGCGTTAATATGAGAATAGCACCCTCCAGAGCAGCCAGGGGAAGCGCTCGGGGCAGGCGAGCAGCCAGGGGAAGCGCTCGGGGCAGGCGAGCAGCCAGGGGAAGCGCTCGGGGCAGGCGAGCAGCCAGGGGAAGCGCTCGGGGCAGGCGAGCAGCCAGGGGAAGCGCTCGGGGCAGGCGAGCAGCCAGGGGAAGCGCTCGGGGCAGGCGAGCAGCCAGGGGAAGCGCTCGGGGCAGGCGAGCAGCCAGGGGCAGGCGAGCAGCCAGGGGAAGCGCTCGGGGCAGGCGAGCAGCCAGGGGAAGCGCTCGGGGCAGGCGAGCAGCCAGGGGAAGCGCTCGGGGCAGGCGAGCAGCCAGGGGAAGCGCTCGGGGCAGGCGAGCAGCCAGGGGAAGCGCTCGGGGCAGGCGAGCAGCCAGGGGAAGCGCTCGGGGCAGGCGAGCAGCCAGGGGAAGCGCTCGGGGCAGGCGAGGTGTTGTTTCTCTTACCCTTGTTCCGGTGTGTGGATATAGCGCAGAGATGGTCTGACGCGGATAGAGTCCACTCTGCGCCATCGCGACAACTGACAAATGTGAAATCGACATAAGAAAACCTGAAAGAGAGAGACAGGTCAATCAGCAACGGCTGAGAGTAATGGGGACGCAACGGCTGAGAGTAATGGGGACGCAACGGCTGAGAGTAATGGGGACGCAACGGCTGAGAGTAATGGGGACGCAACTCCCACCCCCCCGTGCCTCACACTCCCCCCGTGCCTCACCCTCCCCCCCCCCGTGCCTCACCTCCCCCCCCCCGTGCCTCACCTCCCCCCCCCCCGTGCCTCACCTCCCCCCCCCCCGTGCCTCACCTCCCCCCCCCCCCGTGCCTCACCTCCCCCCCCCCCGTGCCTCACACTCCCCCCCCCCCGTGCCTCACACTCCTCCCCCCCCCGTGCCTCACACTCCTCCCCCCCCGTGCCTCACACTCCTCCCCCCCCCGTGCCTCACACTCCTCCCCCCCCCGTGCCTCACACTCCTCCCCCCCCCGTGCCTCACACTCCCCCCCCCCCCCCCGTGCCTTACACTCCTCCCCCCCCCGTGCCTCACCCTCCCCCCCCCCCGTGCCTCACCCTCCCCCCGTGCCTCAAACCCCCCCCCCCGTGCCTCAAACCCCCCCCCCCCCGTGCCTCAAACCCCCCCCCCCCCCGTGCCTCAAACCCCCCCCCCCGTGCCTCAAACCCCCCCCCCCCGTGCCTCAAACCCCCCCCCCCGTGCCTCAAACCCCCCCCCCCGTGCCTCAAACTCCCCCCCCCCCCGTGCCTCAAACCCCCCCCCCCGTGCCTCAAACCCCCCCCCCCCCCGTGCCTCACCCTCCCCCCGTGCCTCAAACCCCCCCCCCCGTTCCTCAAACCCCCCCCCGTGCCTCAAACCCCCCCCCCCGTGCCTCAAACCCCCCCCCCCCCCGTGCCTCAAACCCCCCCCCCGTGCCTCACCCTCCCCCCCGTGCCTCACCCTCCCCCCCGTGCCTCACCCTCCCCCCCGTGCCTCACCCTCACACTCCCCCCGTACCTCACCCTCGCACTCCCCCCGTGCCTCACACTCCCCCGTGCCTCACCCTCACCCTCCCCCGTGATTCACCCTCACCCTCCCCCGTGCCTCACCCTCCCCCGTGCCTCACCCTCCCCCGTGCCTCACCCTCCCCCGTGCCTCACCCTCACCCTCCCCCGTGCCTCACCCTCACCCTCCCCCGTGCCTCACACACCCCCCCCCCGTGCCTCACACACCCCCCCCCCGTGCCTCACCCTCCCCCCCCCCCGTGCCTCACCCTCCCCCCGTGCCTCAAACCCCCCCCCCCCCCGTGCCTCAAACCCCCCCCCCCCCGTGCCTCAAACCCCCCCCCCCCCGTGCCTCAAACCCCCCCCCCGTGCCTCAAACCCCCCCCCCGTGCCTCAAACTCCCCCCCCCGTGCCTCAAACCCCCCCCCCCGTGCCTCACCCTCCCCCCCGTGCCTCACCCTCACACTCCCCCCGTACCTCACCCTCACACTCCCCCCGTGCCTCACACTCCCCCGTGCCTCACCCTCAACCTCCCCCGTGCCTCACCCTCCCCCTCCCCCGTGCCTCACCCTCCCCCGTGCCTCACCCTCACACTCCCCCGTGCCTCACCCTCACACTCCCCCGTGCCTCACCCTCACCCCGTGCCTCACCCTCCCCCCGTGCCTCACACTCACACTCCCCCCGTGCCTCACACTCCCCCCGTGCCTCACACTCACATGTGCCTCACACTCACATGTGCCTCACACTCACATGTGCCTCACACTCACACTCCCATGTGCCTCACACTCACACTCCCATGTGCCTCACACTCACACTCCCATGTGCCTCACACTCACACTCCCCCGTGCCTCACACCCCCCGTGCCTCACCCTCACACTCCCCCCGTGCCTCACACTCACACTCCCATGTGCCTCACACTCACACTCCCATGTGCCTCACACTCACACTCCCATGTGCCTCACACTCACACTCCCCCGTGCCTCACACCCCCGTGCCTCACCCTCACACTCCCCCCGTGCCTCACACTCCCCCCGTGCCTCACACTCACACTCCCCCCGTGCCTCACACTCACACTCCCCCCGTGCCTCACACTCACACCCCCCCGTGCCTCACCCCCCCCCCCCGTGCCTCACCCCCCCCCGTGCCTCACCCCCCCCCCCGTGCCTCACCCCCCCCGTGCCTCACCCCCCCCCGTGCCTCACCCCCCCCCCGTGCCTCACACTCACCCCCCCCGTGCCTCACACCCCCCCCCGTGCCTCACACTCACCCCCCCCCGTGCCTCACACTCACCCCCCCCCGTGCCTCACACTCACACCCCCCCGTGCCTCACCCCCCCCCGTGCCTCACACCCCCCCCGTGCCTCACACCCCCCCCGTGCCTCACACTCACACTCCCCCCCGTGCCTCACACTCACACTCCCCCCCGTGCCTCACACTCACACCCCACCCGTGCCTCACACTCACACCCCACCCGTGCCTCACACTCACACCCCACCCGTGCCTCACACTCACACCCCACCCGTGCCTCACACTCACACCCCCCCCGTGCCTCACACTCACACCCCCCCGTGCCTCACACCCCCCCCGTGCCTCACACCCCCCCGTGCCTCACACCCCCCCCGTGCCTCACACTCACACCCCCCCGTGCCTCACACCCCCCCCCGTGCCTCACCCCCCCCCCGTGCCTCACACTCACCCCCCCCGTGCCTCACACCCCCCCCCCGTGCCTCACACCCACACCCCCCCCGTGCCTCACACTCACCCCCCCCCCCGTGCCTCACACTCACACCCACACCCCCCATGCCTCACACTCACACCCACACCCCCCATGCCTCACACTCACACCCCCCCGTGCCTCACACTCACACCCCCCCGTGCCTCACACTCACACCCCCCCCGTGCCTCACACTCACACCCCCCCCGTGCCTCACACTCACACCCCCCCCGTGCCTCACACTCACACCCCCCCCGTGCCTCACACTCACACCCCCCCGTGCCTCACACCCCCCGTGCCTCACACTCACACCCCCCCGTGCCTCACACTCACACCCCCCCGTGCCTCACACTCCCCCGTGCCTCACACTCACACCCCCCCGTGCCTCACACTCCCCCGTGCCTCACACTCCCCCGTGCCTCACACTCACACCCCCCGTGCCTCACACTCACACCCCCCCGTGCCTCACACCCCCCCGTGCCTCACACTCCCCCGTGCCTCACACTCCCCCGTGCCTCACACTCACACCCCCCCCCCCGTGCCTCACACTCCCCCCCCCCGTGCCTCACACTCCCCCCCCCCGTGCCTCACACTCCCCCCCCCCGTGCCTCACACTCCCCCCCCCCGTGCCTCACACTCCCCCGTGCCTCACACTCACACCCCCCCCCCCGTGCCTCACACTCCCCCGTGCCTCACACTCCCCCGTGCCTCACACTCACACCCCCCCGTGCCTCACACTCACACCCCCCCGTGCCTCACACTCACACCCCCCCGTGCCTCACACTCACACCCCCCCCCGTGCCTCACACTCACACCCCCCCCCGTGCCTCACACTCACACCCCCCCGTGCCTCACACTCACACTCACACTCACACTCCCCCCCCGTGCCTCACACTCACACTCACACCCCCCCCCGTGCCTCACACTCACACCCCCCCGTGCCTCACACTCACACTCACACTCACACTCCCCCCCCGTGCCTCACACTCACACTCACACTCCCCCCCGTGCCTCACACTCACCGGTCTACTCAGCTCCATGATCTGTCAGTCAGTGATCACGTGACAATCTCCTCACGTTGATTATACTAAGACCACGCCTCCTCCTTCCTATTGGACAATTTACACGCTGATTATACTAAGACCACGCCTCCTCCTTCCTATTGGACAATTTACACGCTGATTATACTAAGACCACGCCTCCTCATTCCTATTGGACAATTTACACGCTGATTATACTAAGACCACGCCTCCTCATTCCTATTGGACAATTTACACGCTGATTATACTAAGACCACGCCTCCTCATTCCTATTGGACAATCCCCATTATCTAGATCCAGAGCAGACGGTCTACTTTACTTCCCACATGACGTCACACGCTACCCGGCAGACACAGCGTGTGAGGAACCAGACGCCATGTTTGTTTCTGGCGATCAATCAGTCTCTGGTCTTTAACTCTATTGCGAGTCTGATTAAAGCCTCTCTTCTCACCCCTTATCTACCCAGACTGGGGCAACATTATTATTAGTCATATCAGTAATATTATTAGTCATATCAGTAATATTATTATACCCGCTCAGTTATTATTAGTCATGTCGGTAATATTATTATACCTGCTCAGTTATTATTAGTCATGTCAGTAATATTATTACACCTGCTCAGTTATTATTAGTCATATCAGTAATATTATTAGTCATATCAGTAATATTATTAGTCATATCAGTAATATTATTATACCCTGCTCAGTTATTATTAGTCATGTCAGTAATATTATTATACCTGCTCAGTTATTATTAGTCATGTCAGTAATATTATTATACCTGCTCAGTTATTATTAGTCATATCAGTAATATTATTATACCTGCTCAGTTATTATTAGTCATATCAGTAATATTATTATACCCTGCTCAGTTATTATTAGTCATATCAGTAATATTATTATACCTGCTCAGTTATTATTAGTCATATCAGTAATATTATTATACCTGCTCAGTTATTATTAGTCATGTCAGTAATATTATTATACCTGCTCAGTTATTATTAGTCATGTCAGTAATATTATTATACCTGCTCAGTTATTATTAGTCATATCAGTAATATTATTATACCTGCTCAGTTATTATTAGTCATGTCAGTAATATTATTATACCTGCTCAGTTATTATTAGTCATATCAGTAATATTATTATACCTGCTCAGTTATTATTAGTCATGTCAGTAATATTATTATACCTGCTCAGTTATTATTAGTCATGTCAGTAATATTATTATACCTGCTCAGTTATTATTAGTCATGTCAGTAATATTATTATACCTGCTCAGTTATTATTAGTCATGTCAGTAATATTATTACACCTGCTCAGTTATTATTAGTCATGTCAGTAATATTATTATACCTGCTCAGTTATTATTAGTCATGTCAGTAATATTATTATACCTGCTCAGTTATTATTAGTCATGTCAGTAATATTATTATACCTGCTCAGTTATTATTAGTCATGTCAGTAATATTATTATACCTGCTCAGTTATTATTAGTCATGTCAGTAATATTATTACACCTGCTCAGTTATTATTAGTCATGTCAGTAATATTATTACACCCTGCTCAGTTATTATTAGTCATATCAGTAATATTATTATACCTGCTCAGTTATTATTAGTCATGTCAGTAATATTATTATACCTGCTCAGTTATTATTAGTCATGTCAGTAATATTATTATACCTGCTCAGTTATTATTAGTCATATCAGTAATATTATTATACCTGCTCAGTTATTATTAGTCATGTCAGTAATATTATTATACCTGCTCAGTTATTATTAGTCATGTCAGTAATATTATTATACCTGCTCAGTTATTATTAGTCATATCAGTAATATTATTATACCCGCTCAGTTATTATTAGTCATGTCAGTAATATTATTATACCCGCTCAGTTATTATTAGTCATATCAGTAATATTATTAGTCATATCAGTAATATTATTAGTCATATCAGTAATATTATTATACCTGCTCAGTTATTATTAGTCATATCAGTAATATTATTATACCTGCTCAGTTATTATTAGTCATATCAGTAATATTATTATACCTGCTCAGTTATTATTAGTCATATCAGTAATATTATTATACCTGCTCAGTTATTATTAGTCATATCAGTAATATTATTATACCTGCTCAGTTATTATTAGTCATATCAGTAATATTATTAGTCATATCAGTAATATTATACCTGCTCAGTTATTATTAGTCATGTCAGTAATATTATACCTGCTCAGTTATTATTAGTCATGTCAGTAATATTATTATACCTGCTCAGTTATTATTAGTCATGTCAGTAATATTATTAGTCATATCAGTAATATTATTATACCTGCTCAGTTATTATTAGTCATGTCAGTAATATTATTATACCTGCTCAGTTATTATTAGTCATGTCAGTAATATTATTATACCTGCTCAGTTATTATTAGTCATGTCAGTAATATTATTAGTCATATCAGTAATATTATTAGTCATATCAGTAATATTATTATACCTGCTCAGTTATTATTAGTCATATCAGTAATATTATTATACCTGCTCAGTTATTATTAGTCATATCAGTAATATTATTAGTCATATCAGTAATATTATTATACCTGCTCAGTTATTATTAGTCATATCAGTAATATTATCATACCTGCTCAGTTATTATTAGTCATATCAGTAATATTATTATACCTGCTCAGTTATTATTAGTCATATCAGTAATATTATTATACCTGCTCAGTTATTATTAGTCATGTCAGTAATATTATTATACCTGCTCAGTTATTATTAGTCATATCAGTAATATTATTATACCTGCTCAGTTATTATTAGTCATATCAGTAATATTATTATACCTGCTCAGTTATTATTAGTCATATCAGTAATATTATTATACCTGCTCAGTTATTATTAGTCATGTCAGTAATATTATTACACCCTGCTCAGTTATTATTAGTCATGTCAGTAATATTATTATACCTGCTCAGTTATTATTAGTCATATCAGTAATATTATTAGTCATATCAGTAATATTATTATACCTGCTCAGTTATTATTAGTCATGTCAGTAATATTATTATACCTGCTCAGTTATTATTAGTCATGTCAGTAATATTATTACACCTGCTCAGTTATTATTAGTCATGTCAGTAATATTATTATACCTGCTCAGTTATTATTAGTCATGTCAGTAATATTATTATACCTGCTCAGTTATTATTAGTCATATCAGTAATATTATTATACATGCTCAGTTATTATTAGTCATGTCAGTAATATTATTATACCTGCTCAGTTATTATTAGTCATATCAGTAATATTATTATACCTGCTCAGTTATTATTAGTCATATCAGTAATATTATTATACCTGCTCAGTTATTATTAGTCATGTCAGTAATATTATTATACCTGCTCAGTTATTATTAGTCATGTCAGTAATATTATTATACCTGCTCAGTTATTATTAGTCATGTCAGTAATATTATTATACCTGCTCAGTTATTATTAGTCATATCAGTAATATTATTAGTCATATCAGTAATATTATTATACCTGCTCAGTTATTATTAGTCATGTCAGTAATATTATTATACCTGCTCAGTTATTATTAGTCATGTCAGTAATATTATTACACCTGCTCAGTTATTATTAGTCATATCAGTAATATTATTATACCTGCTCAGTTATTATTAGTCATGTCAGTAATATTATTATACCTGCTCAGTTATTATTAGTCATGTCAGTAATATTATTATACCTGCTCAGTTATTATTAGTCATATCAGTAATATTATTATACATGCTCAGTTATTATTAGTCATGTCAGTAATATTATTATACCTGCTCAGTTATTATTAGTCATATCAGTAATATTATTATACCTGCTCAGTTATTATTAGTCATATCAGTAATATTATTATACCTGCTCAGTTATTATTAGTCATATCAGTAATATTATTATACCTGCTCAGTTATTATTAGTCATATCAGTAATATTATTATACCTGCTCAGTTATTATTAGTCATGTCAGTAATATTATTATACCTGCTCAGTTATTATTAGTCATGTCAGTAATATTATTATACCTGCTCAGTTATTATTAGTCATGTCAGTAATATTATTATACCTGCTCAGTTATTATTAGTCATGTCAGTAATATTATTATACCTGCTCAGTTATTATTAGTCATATCAGTAATATTATTATACCTGCTCAGTTATTATTAGTCATGTCAGTAATATTATTATACCTGCTCAGTTATTATTAGTCATGTCAGTAATATTATTATACCTGCTCAGTTATTATTAGTCATATCAGTAATATTATTATACCTGCTCAGTTATTATTAGTCATGTCAGTAATATTATTATACCTGCTCAGTTATTATTAGTCATGTCAGTAATATTATTATACCTGCTCAGTTATTATTAGTCATGTCAGTAATATTATTATACCTGATCAGTTATTATTAGTCATGTCAGTAATATTATTATACCTGCTCAGTTATTATTAGTCATGTCAGTAATATTATTATACCTGCTCAGTTATTATTAGTCATATCAGTAATATTATTATACCTGCTCAGTTATTATTAGTCATATCAGTAATATTATTATACCTGCTCAGTTATTATTAGTCATGTCAGTAATATTATTATACCTGCTCAGTTATTATTAGTCATATCAGTAATATTATTAGTCATATCAGTAATATTATTATACCTGCTCAGTTATTATTAGTCATGTCAGTAATATTATTATACCTGCTCAGTTATTATTAGTCATGTCAGTAATATTATTATACCTGCTCAGTTATTATTAGTCATGTCAGTAATATTATTATACCTGCTCAGTTATTATTAGTCATGTCAGTAATATTATTATACCTGCACAGTTATTATTAGTCATGTCAGTAATATTATTATACCTGCACAGTTATTATTAGTCATATCAGTAATATTATTATACCTGCTCAGTTATTATTAATCATGTCAGTAATATTATTACACCTGCTCAGTTATTATTAATCATGTCAGTAATATTATTACACCTGCTCAGTTATTATTAGTCATGTCAGTAATATTATTATACCTGCACAGTTATTATTAGTCATGTCAGTAATATTATTATACCTGCTCAGTTATTATTAGTCATGTCAGTAATATTATTATACCTGCACAGTTATTATTAGTCATATCAGTAATATTATTATACCTGCTCAGTTATTATTAATCATGTCAGTAATATTATTATACCTGCTCAGTTATTATTAGTCATATCAGTAATATTATTATACCTGCTCAGTTATTATTAGTCATGTCAGTAATATTATTATACCTGCACAGTTATTATTAGTCATATCAGTAATATTATTACACCCTGCTCAGTTAGTATTAGTCATGTCAGTAATATTATTATACCTGCTCAGTTATTATTAGTCATGTCAGTAATATTATTATACCTGCACAGTTATTATTAGTCATGTCAGTAATATTATTATACCTGCTCAGTTATTATTAGTCATATCAGTAATATTATTATACCTGCTCAGTTATTATTAGTCATGTCAGTAATATTATTATACCTGCACAGTTATTATTAGTCATATCAGTAATATTATTACACCCTGCTCAGTTAGTATTAGTCATGTCAGTAATATTATTATACCTGCTCAGTTATTATTAGTCATATCAGTAATATTATTATACCTGCACAGTTATTATTAGTCATGTCAGTAATATTATTATACCTGCACAGTTATTATTAGTCATATCAGTAATATTATTACACCTGCTCAGTTATTATTAGTCATATCAGTAATATTATTATACCTGCTCAGTTATTATTAGTCATATCAGTAATATTATTACACCTGCTCAGTTATTATTAGTCATATCAGTAATATTATCATACCTGCTCAGTTATTATTAGTCATATCAGTAATATTATTATACCTGCTCAGTTATTATTAGTCATGTCAGTAATATTATTATACCTGCTCAGTTATTATTAGTCATATCAGTAATAATATTATACCTGCTCAGTTATTATTAGTCATATCAGTAATATTATTATACCTGCTCAGTTATTATTAGTCATGTCAGTAATATTATTATACCTGATCAGTTATTATTAGTCATGTCAGTAATATTATTATACCTGCACAGTTATTATTAGTCATATCAGTAATATTATTATACCTGCTCAGTTATTATTAGTCATGTCAGTAATATTATTATACCTGATCAGTTATTATTAGTCATGTCAGTAATATTATTATACCTGCACAGTTATTATTAGTCATATCAGTAATATTATTACACCTGCTCAGTTATTATTAGTCATGTCAGTAATATTATTATACCTGCTCAGTTATTATTAGTCATGTCAGTAATATTATTACACCTGCTCAGTTATTATTAGTCATGTCAGTAATATTATTATACCTGCTCAGTTATTATTAGTCATGTCAGTAATATTATTATACCTGCTCAGTTATTATTAGTCATATCAGTAATATTATTACACCTGCTCAGTTATTATTAGTCATATCAGTAATATTATTATACCTGCTCAGTTATTATTAGTCATGTCAGTAATATTATTATACCTGCTCAGTTATTATTAGTCATATCAGTAATATTATTATACCTGCTCAGTTATTATTAGTCATATCAGTAATATTATTATACCTGATCAGTTATTATTAGTCATATCAGTAATATTATTATACCTGATCAGTTATTATTAGTCATGTCAGTAATATTATTACACCTGCTCAGTTATTATTAGTCATATCAGTAATATTATTATACCTGCTCAGTTATTATTAGTCATGTCAGTAATATTATTACACCTGCTCAGTTATTATTAGTCATGTCAGTAATATTATTATACCTGATCAGTTATTATTAGTCATATCAGTAATATTATTATACCTGCTCAGTTATTATTAGTCATGTCAGTAATATTATTACACCTGCTCAGTTATTATTAGTCATATCAGTAATATTATTATACCTGCTCAGTTATTATTAGTCATGTCAGTAATATTATTATACCTGCTCAGTTATTATTAGTCATATCAGTAATATTATTATACCTGCTCAGTTATTATTAGTCATATCAGTAATATTATTATACCTGCTCAGTTATTATTAGTCATATCAGTAATATTATTATACCTGCTCAGTTATTATTAGTCATGTCAGTAATATTATTATACCTGCTCAGTTATTATTAGTCATATCAGTAATATTATTATACCTGCTCAGTTATTATTAGTCATATCAGTAATATTATCATACCTGCTCAGTTATTATTAGTCATGTCAGTAATATTATTATACCTGCTCAGTTATTATTAGTCATATCAGTAATATTATTATACCTGCTCAGTTATTATTAGTCATGTCAGTAATATTATTATACCTGCTCAGTTATTATTAGTCATATCAGTAATATTATTATACCTGCTCAGTTATTATTAGTCATATCAGTAATATTATCATACCTGCTCAGTTATTATTAGTCATGTCAGTAATATTATTATACCTGCTCAGTTATTATTAGTCATATCAGTAATATTATTATACCTGCTCAGTTATTATTAGTCGTGTCAGTAATATTATTATACCTGCTCAGTTATTATTAGTCATATCAGTAATATTATTATACCTGCTCAGTTATTATTAATCATGTCAGTAATATTATTATACCTGCTCAGTTATTATTAGTCATGTCAGTAATATTATTATACCTGCTCAGTTATTATTAGTCATGTCAGTAATATTATTATACCTGCTCAGTTATTATTAGTCATGTCAGTAATATTATTATACCTGCTCAGTTATTATTAGTCATATCAGTAATATTATTATACCTGCTCAGTTATTATTAGTCATGTCAGTAATATTATTATACCTGCTCAGTTATTATTAGTCATGTCAGTAATATTATTATACCTGCTCAGTTATTATTAGTCATATCAGTAATATTATTATACCTGCTCAGTTATTATTAGTCATGTCAGTAATATTATCATACCTGCTCAGTTATTATTAGTCATGTCAGTAATATTATTATACCTGCTCAGTTATTATTAGTCATGTCAGTAATATTATTATACCTGCTCAGTTATTATTAGTCATGTCAGTAATATTATTATACCTGCTCAGTTATTATTAGTCATGTCAGTAATATTATTATACCTGCACAGTTATTATTAGTCATGTCAGTAATATTATTATACCTGCACAGTTATTATTAGTCATGTCAGTAATATTATTATACCTGCACAGTTATTATTAGTCATGTCAGTAATATTATTATACCTGCTCAGTTATTATTAGTCATATCAGTAATATTATTATACCTGCTCAGTTATTATTAGTCATGTCAGTAATATTATTACACCCTGCTCAGTTATTATTAGTCATATCAGTAATATTATACCTGCTCAGTTATTATTAGTCATGTCAGTAATATTATTACACCTGCTCAGTTATTATTAGTCATGTCAGTAATATTATTATACCTGCTCAGTTATTATTAGTCATGTCAGTAATATTATTACACCTGCACAGTTATTATTAGTCATGTCAGTAATATTATTATACCTGCACAGTTATTATTAGTCATGTCAGTAATATTATTATACCTGCTCAGTTATTATTAGTCATATCAGTAATATTATTATACCTGCTCAGTTATTATTAGTCATGTCAGTAATATTATTATACCTGCTCAGTTATTATTAGTCATGTCAGTAATATTATTATACCTGCTCAGTTATTATTAGTCATGTCAGTAATATTATTATACCTGCTCAGTTATTATTAGTCATGTCAGTAATATTATTATACCTGCTCAGTTATTATTAGTCATGTCAGTAATATTATTATACCTGCTCAGTTATTATTAGTCATGTCAGTAATATTATTATACCTGCTCAGTTATTATTAGTCATGTCAGTAATATTATTACACCTGCTCAGTTATTATTAGTCATGTCAGTAATATTATTATACCTGCTCAGTTATTATTAGTCATGTCAGTAATATTATTATACCTGCACAGTTATTATTAGTCATGTCAGTAATATTATTATACCTGCTCAGTTATTATTAGTCATGTCAGTAATATTATTATACCTGCTCAGTTATTATTAGTCATATCAGTAATATTATTATACCTGCTCAGTTATTATTAGTCATATCAGTAATATTATTATACCTGCTCAGTTATTATTAGTCATGTCAGTAATATTATTATACCTGCTCAGTTATTATTAGTCATGTCAGTAATATTATTATACCTGCTCAGTTATTATTAGTCATATCAGTAATATTATTATACCTGCTCAGTTATTATTAGTCATATCAGTAATATTATTATACCTGCTCAGTTATTATTAGTCATGTCAGTAATATTATTATACCTGCTCAGTTATTATTAGTCATGTCAGTAATATTATTACACCCTGCTCAGTTATTATTAGTCATGTCAGTAATATTATACCTGCTCAGTTATTATTAGTCATATCAGTAATATTATTATACCTGCTCAGTTATTATTAGTCATGTCAGTAATATTATTATACCTGCTCAGTTATTATTAGTCATATCAGTAATATTATTATACCTGCTCAGTTATTATTAGTCATGTCAGTAATATTATTATACCTGCTCAGTTATTATTAGTCATGTCAGTAATATTATTATACCTGCTCAGTTATTATTAGTCATGTCAGTAATATTATTATACCTGCTCAGTTATTATTAGTCATATCAGTAATATTATTATACCTGCTCAGTTATTATTAGTCATATCAGTAATATTATTATACCTGCTCAGTTATTATTAGTCATGTCAGTAATATTATTATACCTGCTCAGTTATTAGTCATATCAGTAATATTATTATACCTGCTCAGTTATTATTAGTCATATCAGTAATATTATTATACCTGCTCAGTTATTATTAGTCATATCAGTAATATTATTATACCTGCTCAGTTATTATTAGTCATATCAGTAATATTATCATACCTGCTCAGTTATTATTAGTCATGTCAGTAATATTATTATACATGCTCAGTTATTATTAGTCATATCAGTAATATTATTATACCTGCTCAGTTATTATTAGTCATATCAGTAATATTATTATACCTGCTCAGTTATTATTAGTCATATCAGTAATATTATCATACCTGCTCAGTTATTATTAGTCATGTCAGTAATATTATTATACCTGCTCAGTTATTATTAGTCATGTCAGTAATATTATTACACCCGCTCAGTTATTATTAGTCATATCAGTAATATTATTACACCTGCTCAGTTATTATTAGTCATGTAAGTAATATTATTATACCTGCTCAGTTATTATTAGTCATGTCAGTAATATTATACCTGCTCAGTTATTATTAGTCATATCAGTAATATTATTATACCTGCTCAGTTATTATTAGTCATGTCAGTAATATTATTATACCTGCTCAGTTATTATTAGTCATATCAGTAATATTATTATACCTGCTCAGTTATTATTAGTCATATCAGTAATATTATTATACCTGCTCAGTTATTATTAGTCATATTGGTAATATTATTATACCTGCTCAGTTATTATTAGTCATATCAGTAATATTATTATACCTGCTCAGTTATTATTAGTCATATCAGTAATATTATTATACCTGCTCAGTTATTATTAGTCATATCAGTAATATTATTATACCTGCTCAGTTATTATTAGTCATGTCAGTAATATTATTATACCTGCTCAGTTATTAGTCATATCAGTAATATTATTACACCCTGCTCAGTTATTATTAGTCATATCAGTAATATTATTATACCTGCTCAGTTATTATTAGTCATATCAGTAATATTATTATACCTGCTCAGTTATTATTAGTCATGTCAGTAATATTATTATACCTGCTCAGTTATTATTAGTCATGTCAGTAATATTATTATACCTGCTCAGTTATTATTAGTCATGTCAGTAATATTATTACACCTGCTCAGTTAGTATTAGTCATGTCAGTAATATTATACCTGCTCAGTTATTATTAGTCATATCAGTAATATTATTATACCTGCTCAGTTATTATTAGTCGTATCAGTAATATTATTATACCTGCTCAGTTATTATTAGTCATATCAGTAATATTATTATTCCTGCTCAGTTATTATTAGTCATATCAGTAATATTATTATACCTGCTCAGTTATTATTAGTCATGTCAGTAATATTATTATACCCGCTCAGTTATTATTAGTCATATCAGTAATATTATTATACCTGCTCAGTTATTATTAGTCATATCAGTAATATTATTACACCCTGCTCAGTTATTATTAGTCATATCAGTAATATTATTATACCTGCTCAGTTATTATTAGTCATGTCAGTAATATTATTATACCCGCTCAGTTATTATTAGTCATGTCAGTAATATTATTACACCCTGCTCAGTTATTATTAGTCATATCAGTAATATTATTACACCTGCTCAGTTAGTATTAGTCATGTCAGTAATATTATTATACCTGCTCAGTTATTATTAATCATGTCAGTAATATTATTATACCTGCTCAGTTATTATTAGTCATATCAGTAATATTATTATACCTGCTCAGTTATTATTAGTCATGTCAGTAATATTATTACACCTGCTCAGTTATTATTAGTCATGTCAGTAATATTATACCTGCTCAGTTATTATTAGTCATGTCAGTAATATTATTATACCTGCTCAGTTATTATTAGTCATATCAGTAATATTATTATACCTGCTCAGTTATTATTAATCATGTCAGTAATATTATTATACATGCTCAGTTATTATTAGTCATATCAGTAATATTATTATACCTGCTCAGTTATTATTAGTCATGTCAGTAATATTATTATACCTGCTCAGTTATTATTAGTCATGTCAGTAATATTATTATACCTGCTCAGTTATTATTAGTCATATCAGTAATATTATTATACCTGCTCAGTTATTATTAGTCATGTCAGTAATATTATTACACCTGCTCAGTTATTATTAGTCATGTCAGTAATATTATACCTGCTCAGTTATTATTAGTCATGTCAGTAATATTATTATACCTGCTCAGTTATTATTAGTCATATCAGTAATATTATTATACCTGCTCAGTTATTAGTCATATCAGTAATATTATTACACCCTGCTCAGTTATTATTAGTCATATCAGTAATATTATTATACCTGCTCAGTTATTATTAGTCATATCAGTAATATTATTATACCTGCTCAGTTATTATTAGTCATGTCAGTAATATTATTACACCTGCTCAGTTATTATTAGTCATGTCAGTAATATTATTATACCTGCTCAGTTATTATTAGTCATGTCAGTAATATTATTATACCCGCTCAGTTATTATTAGTCATGTCAGTAATATTATTATACCTGCTCAGTTATTATTAGTCATATCAGTAATATTATCATACCTGCTCAGTTATTATTAGTCATATCAGTAATATTATTATACCTGCTCAGTTATTATTAGTCATATCAGTAATATTATTATACCTGCTCAGTTATTATTAGTCATGTCAGTAATATTATTATACCTGCTCAGTTATTATTAGTCATATCAGTAATAATATTATACCTGCTCAGTTATTATTAGTCATATCAGTAATATTATTATACCTGCTCAGTTATTATTAGTCATATCAGTAATATTATTATACCTGCTCAGTTATTATTAGTCATATCAGTAATATTATTATACCTGCTCAGTTATTATTAGTCATATCAGTAATATTATTATACCTGCTCAGTTATTATTAGTCATGTCAGTAATATTATTATACCTGCACAGTTATTAGTCATATCAGTAATATTATTATACCTGCTCAGTTATTATTAGTCATATCAGTAATATTATCATACCTGCTCAGTTATTATTAGTCATATCAGTAATATTATTATACCTGCTCAGTTATTATTAGTCATATCAGTAATATTATCATACCTGCTCAGTTATTATTAGTCATATCAGTAATATTATTATACCTGCTCAGTTATTATTAGTCATGTCAGTAATATTATTATACCTGCTCAGTTATTATTAGTCATGTCACTAATATTATTATACCTGCTCAGTTATTATTAGTCATGTCAGTAATATTATTACACCCTGCTCAGTTATTATTAGTCATGTCAGTAATATTATTACACCTGCTCAGTTATTATTAGTCATGTCAGTAATATTATTATACCTGCTCAGTTATTATTAGTCATATCAGTAATATTATTACACCTGCTCAGTTATTATTAGTCATGTCAGTAATATTATTATACCTGCTCAGTTATTATTAGTCATGTCAGTAATATTATTACACCCTGCTCAGTTATTATTAGTCATGTCAGTAATATTATTACACCCTGCTCAGTTATTATTAGTCATGTCAGTAATATTATTACACCCTGCTCAGTTATTATTAGTCATGTCAGTAATATTAATATACCTGCTCAGTTATTATTAGTCATGTCAGTAATATTATTATACCTGCTCAGTTATTATTAGTCATGTCAGTAATATTATTATACCTGCTCAGTTATTATTAGTCATATCAGTAATATTATTATACCTGCTCAGTTATTATTAGTCATATCAGTAATATTATTATACCTGCTCAGTTATTATTAGTCATATCGGTAATATTATTATACCCGCTCAGTTATTATTAGTCATGTCGGTAATATTATTACACCTGCTCAGTTATTATTAGTCATGTCAGTAATATTATTATACCTGCTCAGTTATTATTAGTCATGTCAGTAATATTATACCTGCTCAGTTATTATTAGTCATATCAGTAATATTATTATACCTGCTCAGTTATTATTAGTCATGTCAGTAATATTATTATACCTGCTCAGTTATTATTAGTCATATCAGTAATATTATTATACCTGCTCAGTTATTATTAGTCATGTCAGTAATATTATACCTGCTCAGTTATTATTAGTCATGTCAGTAATATTATTACACCTGCTCAGTTATTATTAGTCATGTCAGTAATATTATACCTGCTCAGTTATTATTAGTCATGTCAGTAATATTATTATACCTGCTCAGTTATTATTAGTCATATCAGTAATATTATTATACCTGCTCAGTTATTATTAGTCATATCAGTAATATTATTATACCTGCTCAGTTATTATTAATCATGTCAGTAATATTATTATACCTGCTCAGTTATTATTATTCATATCAGTAATATTATTATACCTGCTCAGTTATTATTAGTCATGTCAGTAATATTATTATACCTGCTCAGTTATTATTAGTCATGTCAGTAATATTATTATACCTGCTCAGTTATTATTAGTCATATCAGTAATATTATTATACCTGCTCAGTTATTATAAGTCGTATCAGTAATATTATTATACCTGCTCAGTTATTATTAGTCGTGTCAGTAATATTATTATACCTGCTCAGTTATTATTAGTCGTGTCAGTAATATTATTATACCTGCTCAGTTATTATTAGTCATATCAGTAATATTATTATACCTGCTCAGTTATTATTAGTCATATCAGTAATATTATTATACCTGCTCAGTTATTATTAGTCATATCAGTAATATTATTATACCTGCTCAGTTATTATTAGTCATATCAGTAATATTATTATACCTGCTCAGTTATTAGTCATATCAGTAATATTATTATACCTGCTCAGTTATTATTAGTCATGTCAGTAATATTATTACACCTGCTCAGTTAGTATTAGTCATGTCAGTAATATTATACCTGCTCAGTTATTATTAGTCATATCAGTAATATTATTATACCTGCTCAGTTATTATTAGTCATGTCAGTAATATTATTATACCTGCTCAGTTATTATTAGTCATGTCAGTAATATTATTATACCTGCTCAGTTATTATTAGTCATATCAGTAATATTATTATACCTGCTCAGTTATTATTAGTCATGTCAGTAATATTATTATACCTGCTCAGTTATTATTAGTCATATCAGTAATATTATTACACCCTGCTCAGTTATTATTAGTCATATCAGTAATATTATTATACCTGCTCAGTTATTATTAGTCATGTCAGTAATATTATTATACCTGCTCAGTTATTATTAGTCATGTCAGTAATATTATTATACCTGCTCAGTTATTATTAGTCATGTCAGTAATATTATTACACCTGCTCAGTTAGTATTAGTCATGTCAGTAATATTATACCTGCTCAGTTATTATTAGTCATGTCAGTAATATTATTATACCTGCTCAGTTATTATTAGTCATATCAGTAATATTATTATACCTGCTCAGTTATTATTAGTCATATCAGTAATATTATTATACCTGCTCAGTTATTATTAATCATGTCAGTAATATTATTATACCTGCTCAGTTATTATTAGTCATATCAGTAATATTATTATACCTGCTCAGTTATTATTAATCATGTTAGTAATATTATTATACCTGCTCAGTTATTATTAGTCATATCAGTAATATTATTATACATAGTAACATAGTAATTTAGGTTGAAAAAAGACACAAGTCCATCAAGTTCAACCCTTCTACCTATCATTACAGCTTTTGATCCAAAAGAAGGCAAAAAACCCCTAAGGAAGCTATTTCGAATTTTGCCTCCTGGGGGAAAAAATTCCTTCTTGACTCCAAGAGGCAATCAGATTTCTCCTTGGATCAATAAGCTCTTTTATTAATGCTTATTCTATTATTAATAGCCCTGTATGTTCTGCTTTTCCATGTGTAAATGCATCTATTGTGGTTGATAGCACTACCTCTCTTGGCAGTGAGTTCCATAACTTTATTGTCCTAACCGTAAAGAATCCCTTCCTTTGCTGTCTGTGAAATCTTTGCTCTTCCAGTCTCAGGGGGTGACCTCTTGTTCTTTGTACATTTCTATTAATGAACAGGTCCCTGGAGAGCTCTTTATATTGGCCCTGCACATATTTATATAATGTTATCATATCCCTCTGAGACGCCTTTTTTCTAACGTATATAAATTCAATTTTTTAAGTCTCTCTTCATAACTAAGATCCTCCAAACCCCTTATTAATTTTGTAGCTCTCCTTTGCAGTTTTTCTAGTTCCTTAATATCCTTTTTAAGGACTGGTGCCCAGAATTGTACTGCATATTCAAGGTGAGGTCTTACCATTGATTTGTAAAGAGGCAAGATGATATCCTCCTCCCGTGAATCTATACCTCGTTTTATACATGCCAATATCTTATTGGCCCTTGCAGCTGCTGACTGGCATTGGGCACTGTTGCCAAGTTTGTTGTCTATAATTATTCCTAAATCCTTTTCATTAGTAGTTTTTCCCAGGGAAAAACCATTTAACGTATATGTTGCTTTGTTATTATTTTTCCCATAATGCATAACTTTACATTTGTCTATATTGAACCTCATTTGCCACTTTCTTGCCCATTCCCCCACTCTGTCCAAATCTTCCTGTAAAGAAAACACATAAAGATTCGTCTTTATTACCTTATCTAATTTAGTGTCGTCCGCAAACACGGAGACATGGCACTCAGCACAACGTGGGAGATCATTAATAAACAAATTAAAAAGAAGAGGTCCCAAAACAGACCCCTGAGGTACTCTGCTTAATACCCTTGTCCAATTTGAGAATTTTCCATTTACAACAACCCTTTGTGTTCTATCTTTTAGCCAATTTTCAATCCACATACACACATTTGCCCCCAAACCTATTTCTCTCAATTTGTAGAGTAACCTTTTGTGTGGAACTGTATCAAATGCTTTCGCAAAATCCAAATAGATCACATCACCTGCCACCTAGATCTATATTTTTACTGACTTCTTCATAGAATGTTATTAAGTTTGTTTGACAAAACCTTTCACAAAACCATGTTGACTTTTACTAATTATATTCTGGTTCAAGATGTATTCTTGAGTGTATACCTTTAGCAATCCTTCAAATAGTTTCCCCACTACAGATGTCAAGCTCACTGGCCTATAATTACCTGGCAGAGATTTTGATCCCTTTTTAAATATTGGAATGACATCCGCCTTTCGCCAGTCTGTTGGCACTGTACCTGAACTGAATGAGTCCCTAAAGATCATGAATAGTGGCCTGGCCAGAATTATGCTTAACTCTCTAAGTACCCTTGGGTGTATACCATCTGACCCTGGGGCCTTGTCTATCTTAACAGAGTGTGATTGCTTAAGCACTTTTTCCTGTGTCAGCCAATCCCATGTTTGCGGCGAATGTCCCATAACTTCCGGTAGCAGGGGCTCGTCCATCTGCTCTTCCTTAGTATAAACAGAAGAAAAAAAAGTATTTAAAATGTCTGCTTTCTCTCTGTCCTCACTTACCAAATTTCCCATTTGGGATAACAAGGGCCCAACATTTTCCCTCTTTAGCTTTTTTCCATTTATATAATTATAAAACATTTTGGGGTTAGTTTTACTCTCCTTGGCAACCCTTTTCTCATTTTCCAATTTAGCTATTTTAATTGCCTTTTTGCAGGCTTTGTTGGCCTCTTTGTACTCTATAAATGATAATGCTGATCCCGTGTTTTTATAATGTTTGAATGCCATTTTCTTGTTTTGTATCTCCTGTTTCACGTTACCGGTAAGCCACATTGGTTTTGATTTGTGTCTTTTGCATTTGTTTCCCAAAGGTATATATTGGGATGTGTACTTTTGTAATGTGTGCTTAAAGGCATTCCACTTGTCTTCTGTGTTTAGTCCAGAAAACAATCGTTCCCATTCTAAATGTTCAATCGATGCCCTTAGTCCATCAAAGTTGGCCCTTCTAAAATTAAGTGTTTTGGTGGCGTAGTTACCAATTTGCTTTTTTGCATTAATCTCAAATGAGACCATATTATGGTCACTATTCCCCAAGTGTTCTCTTATTTGGATGTTTGAGATAAGCTCCTCATTGTTTGTTATTACTAAATCCAGACAGGCATCCATTCTAGTTGGGGTGTCTACTAATTGTGCCATAAATGTGTTATTAAGCAGGTTCAGAAACTTGCTGCCCCTAGCTGAACTAGTTGTGCCACAATTCCAATCTATATCTGGGTAATTAAAATCTCCCATGATTAGAACTTCATTCAGTTTGTAATAAAAGCTGATCTTCTCCATCAATGCTAATATTTGGTGGCTTGTAGCATACACCTACAAGTAATGTGCGATTCTTTTTAGCGTCTAAGCTAATCTCCACCCATACCTGCTCAGTTATTATTAATCATGTTAGTAATATTATTATACCTGCTCAGTTATTATTAGTCATATAAGCAGAGGCGTTGCTAGGTCTCCAAAAGAACAGGGACTGGAGCCCATGTCAGATTTGAAGAAGTGGAGTAAAAAAAATATCACATGCTTAGTGGGGCATACAGACAGATCTATATATATATGTATGATGCCCATAAACAATAGGTTTTGTTGTCGCTACTGGGATCATTTTATTTTTTTTATCCAGCAGAGCATGAAGGAGCAGTATGTGCAACTGCTGCAGAGACTTCCTGCTCCGCCCCCACACGCACTATAATGTCCGAGTGCCAGGTGTGCTCAACAGGGCTAGAAACAAAGATGGTCTGCTCCTGTGTGAGAGGCACAGACCAGGCTAGAATGAGATATCGCAGCAAGGAGGGAGGACTAGGGTTGCCACCTGGTCAGTATTTTACCAGCAGGCTGGTAACAAATTTACTTTGTGCCAATGTTAAGTCCGTGGACGCAGTAGAATGGGCGGTATTTTTATGTAGAAAAGATGGCAACCCTAGGGGGACATATTGATAGATGTACTATTTTTTATCTTACACACAAGTCAGCAGTTTTTTGTTTTTTTAAGTGAATGTGGCTGACTGCATCTGTGTGTCTGTCTGTGTATGTGGCTGACTGCATCTGTGTGTCTGTCTGTGTATGTGGCTGACTGCATCTGTGTGTCTGTCTGTGTATGTGGCTGACTGCATCTGTGTGTCTGTCTGTGTATGTGGCTGACTGCATCTGTGTGTCTGTCTGTGTATGTGACTGACTGCATCTGTGTGTCTGTCTGTGTATGTGACTGACTGCATGTGTATCTGTCTGACTGTGTGTGTCTGTCTGACTGACTGCACATGTGTGTCTGTCTGTGTATGTGGCTGACTGCACGTGTGTGTCTGTCTGTGTATGTGGCTGACTGCACGTGTGTGTCTGTCTGTGTATGTGGCTGACTGCATGTGTGTGTCTGTCTGTGTATGTGGCTGACTGCATCTGTGTGTCTGTCTGTGTATGTGGCTGACTGCATCTGTGTGTCTGTCTGTGTATGTGGCTGACTGCATCTGTGTGTCTGTCTGTGTATGTGACTGACTGCATGTGTATCTGTCTGACTGTGTGTGTCTGTCTGACTGACTGCACATGTGTGTCTGTCTGTGTATGTGGCTGACTGCACGTGTGTGTCTGTCTGTGTATGTGGCTGACTGCACGTGTGTGTCTGTCTGTGTATGTGGCTGACTGCACGTGTGTGTCTGTCTGTGTATGTGGCTGACTGCATCTGTGTGTCTGTCTGTGTATGTGGCTGACTGCATCTGTGTGTCTGTCTGTGTATGTGGCTGACTGCATCTGTGTGTCTGTCTGTGTATGTGGCTGACTGCATCTGTGTGTCTGTCTGTGTATGTGACTGACTGCATGTGTATCTGTCTGACTGTGTGTGTCTGTCTGACTGACTGCACATGTGTGTCTGTCTGTGTATGTGGCTGACTGCACGTGTGTGTCTGTCTGTGTATGTGGCTGACTGCACGTGTGTGTCTGTCTGTGTATGTGGCTGACTGCATGTGTGTGTCTGTCTGTGTATGTGGCTGACTGCATCTGTGTGTCTGTCTGTGTATGTGGCTGACTGCATCTGTGTGTCTGTCTGTGTATGTGGCTGACTGCATCTGTGTGTCTGTCTGTGTATGTGACTGACTGCATGTGTATCTGTCTGACTGTGTGTGTCTGTCTGACTGACTGCACATGTGTGTCTGTCTGTGTATGTGGCTGACTGCACGTGTGTGTCTGTCTGTGTATGTGGCTGACTGCATGTGTGTGTCTGTCTGTGTATGTGGCTGACTGCATGTGTGTGTCTGTGTATGTGGCTAACTGCATGTGTGTGTCTGTGTATGTGGCTAACTGCATCTGTGTGTCTGTGTGTGTGACTGCATGTGTCTGTCTGTCTATCTTTGACTATGTGTCTGATGTGTCTGTCTGTCTGTGACTGACTATATGTGTATGTCTGTCTGTCTGTGACTGACTATATGTGTATGTCTGTCTGTCTGTGACTGACTATATGTGTCTGTCTGTCTGTCTGTCTGTGACTGACTATATGTGTCTGTCTGTCTGTCTGTGACTGAATGTGTATATAACTTCATGTGATTGTGTGTATGTGTTGTTGTCTGGCACCAAGATTTTTTTTAACTGGCTCCTTAAACTTAGTTAAACTTGTCAAGCCCTGTTATAAGGAATATTAACAATAAATGCATATTTATATGATCGATATGATTATGCCAATGAGCAATAGGTATATATAATAGCTATACTATTGTATATACAATGCAAAAATAAATATCTAAATGATTAGGGGTATGTAATAAGGGGTCCAGCAGTTTCTAACTGTGCCTCTGCTAGCACTGGATGTTCCTAAGAGTTCAGTAACATTAGCACCTACACGCAGTGTCACACATAGTCTCTCTACCACACACTGTCTCACACAGACAAACCTAACAAGCACGCTGTCTCGCATGGACATGCACAACAAGCACGCTGTCTCTCACAGATACACACACAAGCACGCTGTCTCTCACAGATACACACACAAGCACGCTGTCTCTCACAGATACACACACAAGCACGCTGTCTCTCACAGATACACACACAAGCACGCTGTCTCTCACAGATACACACACAAGCACGCTGTCTCTCACAGATACACACACAAGCACTCTGTCTCTCACAGATACACACACAAGCACGCTGTCTCTCACAGATACACACACAAGCACGCTGTCTCTCACAGATACACACACAAGCACGCTGTCTCTCACAGATACACACACAAGCACGCTGTCTCTCACAGATACACACACAAGCACGCTGTCTCTCACAGATACACACACAAGCACGCTGTCTCTCACAGATACACACACAAGCACGCTGTCTCTCACAGATACACACACAAGCACGCTGTCTCTCACAGATACACACACAAGCAAGCTGTCTCACACAGACACATAACAAGAACACTGTCTCACACACACACGAGGTTGCTCTCTCAACACACACACATATCTCACACACTGTCGCCAACAGTTTCTCACCAGGGTCGGTCCAAGACATTGTGCTGCCAGGGTCAAGAATTGAAATGCTGCCTCCTCTCCCCCATGCGCGCACACACAATCATGCACGCACCTACATAAAACACACACACAGATAGAATCACAAAGAAACACACAAGCCAGCAGTGTGTTCTTAAAATTGTAATATTTAAGATATACAGCACTATATAATAAGTGTGTAAATAAAAAAATTAATTCATCAATATTGTGTTTATAAAGTACCGAACAGTATAGAGAGGGTTAAATAAACTACCAATTAAAGCTGCTAGTGCTGCAACAGAATCCCTGCTTAAAAAAGATGGCCTGTAAGTGAATAAAAAAACTGCAGACAGAACTTAAATATACACAATTTCTAATGATTCAAGTGTGCATATAATAATTTAATACATATAAATAAAAGATAACTAAAAAAATATACACAAAAATTCGACGAACAATTAAATAAACATATGTTCTCTGGCATAAATGTACTAGCAAATACATAGATTACCAACAGACCATCCAAATACATAGATATATAAAACACTATCTATAGACCACTAAAATAGCTGATAAAAAAAAATAGGGAAAATACCTTACCTGATAACCGTATGGGCTCGCTGGGTGTGATCTGGAAAACGTTGCACGTGGTCCCGCGAGGCCATAAAAAAAAAAAGATTGCAAGTATAGCCTACAGGGGGTGAGGAGAGAGGTGCGTGCGCCCACTGGCTGCACAGTGCTTCTGGGAAAGCACTTCACCTGGCTTTTTTTGTGTCATAGGGCAGCTTGCAAAACGCCCACATTATTAGTTTAGGTTGCGTGCAGCCAGCACACACTCACATGGACACTCAGCCAGCACACATACACTCACATGGACACTCAGCCAGCACACACACACTCACATGGACACTCAGCCAGCACACACACACTCACATGGACACTCAGCCAGCACACACACACTCACATGGACACTCAGCCAGCACACACACATTCACATGGACACTCAGCCAGCACACACACACTCACATGGACACTCAGCCAGCACACACACACTCACATGGACACTCAGCCAGCACACACACTCACATGGACACTCAGCCAGCACACACACACTCACATGGACACTCAGCCAGCACACACACATTCACATGGACACTCAGCCAGCACACACACTCACATGGACACTCAGCCAGCACACACACACTCACATGGACACTCAGCCAGCACACATACACTCACATGGACACTCAGCCAGCACACACACACTCACATGGACACTCAGCCAGCACACACACACTCACATGGACACTCAGCCAGCACACACACACATTCACATGGACACTCAGCCAGCACACACACACACTCACATGGACACTCAGCCAGCACACACACACTCACATGGACACTCAGCCAGCACACACACACTCACATGGACACTCAGCCAGCACACACACACTCACATGGACACTCAGCCAGCACACACACACTCACATGGACACTCAGCCAGCACACACACATTCACATGGACACTCAGCCAGCACACACACACTCAAATGGACACTCAGCCGGCACACACACACTCACATGGACACTCAGCCGGCACACACACACTCACATGGACACTCAGCCAGCACACACACACTCACATGGTCACTCAGCCAGCACACACACACATTCACATGGACACTTAGCCAGCACACACACACTCACATGGACACTCAGCCAGCACACACACACACTACATGGACACTCAGCCAGCACACACACACACTACATGCATACTCAGCCAGCACACACACACTCACATGGACACTCAGCCAGCACACACACACACACACACACACACACACTCACATGGACACTCAGCCAGCACACACACACTCACATGGACACTCAGTCAGCACACACACACTCACATGGACACTCAGCCAGCACACACACACTCACATGGACACTCAGCCAGCACACACACGCACTACATGGACACTCAGCCAGCACACACACACACTACATGGACACTCAGCCAGCACACACACACACTACATGGACACTCAGCCAGCACACACACACTCACATGGACACTCAGCCAGCACACACACACTCACATGGACACTCAGCCAGCACACACACACTCACATGGACACTCAGCCAGCACACACACACTCACATGGACACTCAGCCAGCACACACACACTCACATGGACACTCAGCCAGCACACACACATTCACATGGACACTCAGCCAGCACACACACACTCACATGGACACTCAGCTAGCACACTCACATGGACACTATGCCAGCACACACACACTCACATGGTCACTCAGCCAGCACACACACACATTCACATGGACACTCAGCCAGCACACACACACTCACATGGACACTCAGCCAGCACACACACACACTACATGGACACTCAGCCAGCACACACACACACTACATGCATACTCAGCCAGCACACACACACTCACATGGACACTCAGCCAGCACACACACACACACTCACATGGACACTCAGCCAGCACACACACACTCACATGGACACTCAGTCAGCACACACACACTCACATGGACACTCAGCCAGCACACACACACTCACATGGACACTCAGCCAGCACACACACACTCACATGGACACTCAGCCAGCACACACACACACACACATGGACACTCAGCCAGCACACACACACACTACATGGACACTCAGCCAGCACACACACACTCACATAGACACTCAGCCAGCACACACACATTCACATGGACACTCAGCCAGCACACACACACACTACATGGACACTCAGCCAGCACACACACACTCACATAGACACTCAGCCAGCACACACACATTCACATGGACACTCAGCCAGCACACACACACACTACATGGACACTCAGCCAGCACACACACACACACACACTACATGGACACTCAGCCAGCACACACACACACACACATGGATACTCAGCCAGCACACACACACACTACATGGACACTCAGCCAGCACACACACACTCACATGGACACTCAGCCAGCACACACACACACACACTCACATGGACACTCAGCCAGCACACACACACTCACATGGACACTCAGCCAGCACACACACACATTGACATGGACACTCAGCCAGCACACTCACTCACAGACATACTCACCACACTCAGCAGGCAGTGACACATAAGCAGATTTTTTTATGTGAACATCAGGGCTCCATCCATGGGGATTCTACTTTCACCCGCAGCGCTGCCCTCATTCTAAAAGGAAAAGCGTGCGGTCCAGGAGAACAGCGCGACCGCACGCAAATAGAAAACAGTGAGGGCGGCATGAAGTGGAATTACTAGTTCCGGCTCTGGTCACATGTTCGATGCCTCTGCCCTACACACAGCCAAAAACATATAGGGCTGCATGAGGGCTTGATCAACGCGCCGGATATGAACTTACATCATATCCGGCGTTTAGGGAGAAACAAAAATCGGAGACTCGGGGCTGTCTCCATTCGGGGCTATGATCGCGAGATTCGGGGGTTCAGCCCCAATAGCCACCCCCTAGCGACGCCTCTTTATATAAGTAATATTATTGTGGCAAACCTAGCCACTTGGGAATGCCTAAGATAGAATGGTTGTGCCTATTTTCTGTTGTGTACTGCGCGCCGGTATAGTGTGGCGTCTCCGGCTATGTTTAATTTATGCTGTACTGTGTATGTCTGTTCGAATCCTTCCCATTCGTTAGCATTGCTATTAAAACTGACTAAGTTGTATATTTTGAAGTAGAAAGTGACAGTTGAGTGACCTGCTTTAAATATCAGTCTTTTTGAATAAAGTGGTAGTTGACTCTCAGACTGTGTTTCGTCTGGTTCTTGGGAGGATTTGGGAATATTGCCTGCTTCCAGCTTTGTACTTGGTTATTGCATTCTACCAGCAGACAGTTATAAGGAGCATAAACTGTGTTTATGAGGAAGAATTGATCAATTTCTTCACTGCATTCAAGAGTTCTTTGAATTCTGTATTCTGAAACACTGGGGAATTAAACTCTCCCATGATTAGAACTTCATTCAGATTGTAATAAAAGCTGATCTTCTCCATCAATGCTAATATTTGGTGGCTTGTAGCATACACCTACAAGTAATGTGCGATTCTTTTTAGCGTCTAAGCTAATCTCCACCCACAGTGTCTCCACATCAGTTCCAGTTACGTCATGCACACCTTGCTTAATACTGGGCTTTAGTTTAGGATTTACATACAGACAAATCCCTCCCCCTTTTCTATTTACTCTGTCCTTTCTAAAAAGTGAGTAACCTTGTAAATTAACTGACCAGTCGTGGGTCTCATCCCACCACGTTTCTGTGATTCCGATTAAATCATACTGTTCAGCACTTACCAGTATCTCCAGCTCACCCATTTTGTTTGTCAAGCTTCTTGCATTTGCTAAAAGACATTTGAGATTACTACCCATTTTCTGTTTAGTTGACAAACACGTAATGCCCGCAGGTTTACTTGTATGTACCTCCCTATGATCTATGTTAACCCCACCAGCGCTTTCCTCCTCCTTTGCCATAGCTAGACCCACCTTCCAATCTACTCTAGCTGCCATTGCTTCATTTTGATCTTGACCCTCCCCCCCAGAGCTTAGTTTAAAAGCTCATCTAACCCTCTAGCCATCCTCGCCCCTAATACCGCAGCCCCCTCATCATTGAGGTGCAGCCCATCCCGTCCAAAGAGTCTGTAGCCGACTGCAAAGTCTGCCCAGTGCTCTAAGAACCCAAATCCCTCTTGCTTGCACCACCTTCGCAACCACGCATTAATCTCTCTAAGCTCCCGCTGTCTCCCTGACGTAGCGCGTGGCACTGGTAATATTTCAGAGAATATTACCTTGGAGGTCCTTTCCTTTAGCTTCTTTCCTAGTTCCCTAAAATCATTTTTAAGGACCCCCCACCTACCATTTACTTTGTCATTAGTACCAATGTGTACTATGACCACTGGATCATGCCCAGCCCCTCCCAATAATCTGCCTACCCGGTCCGCAACATGCCGAACCCGAGCACCCGGGAGACAACATACAGTTCGGCATTCAGGGTCCTGGCGACAGATTACCCTATCTAACTTCCTAATAATAGAATCCCCTACCACCACAACCTGTCTAGCCTTCCTAGTGTCCTGGCTCCCAACTGTGCTGGAGAGGCTACTCACCTGGCTGCTAGGCATAGGCGTGCGCACGGGGTGTGCCGGGTGTGCCTGGGCACACCCTAATCCGTGCAGGGCCGTCTTTAACGCGGGGCAAACGGGGCAGCTGCCCTGGGCCCATTTACTCCTGGGGGGCCCCAAGGCAGCTGTCCCGTGGGCCCCCAGCCCCTGCTACCGCGTTCACAGCGCATTGCGCTTGTGAACGCTTTTTTCCGGCAAGCCGCATCCGATGGATGCGACGGCCGGAAAAAAAAACTGACGCCGGATGTGACGTCGCGTCACATCCGGTTTCGGTTTCTGTTTCCCTCCTCCGTGCAAGAGGGAAGACTGCACGGAGGAGACATCCGGCGGGGGACACGGAGCAGTGAAGTGTAAGTACGGGGGGGGGGGGGGGCTGGCACAATATTCCTGGTATCTGACTGGCACTATATTACTGGGCATCTGATTGGCACTATATTACTGGGTATCTGACTGGCACTATATTACTGGGTATCTGATTGGCACAATATTACTGGGTATCTGATTGGCACAATATTACTGGGCATCTGATTGGCACTATATTACTGGGCATCTGATTGGCACAATATTACTGGGTATCTGATTGGCACTATATTACTGGGTATCTGGCACTATATTACTGGGTATCTGATTGGCACAATATTACTGGGTATCTGATTGGCACAATATTACTGGGTATCTGACTGGCACAATATTACTGGGTATCTGACTGGCACAATATTACTGGGTATCTGATTGGCACTATATTACTGGGTATCTGACTGGCACAATATTACTGGGTATCTGACTGGCACTATATTACTGGGCATCTGATTGGCACAATATTACTGGGTATCTGATTGGCACAATATTACTGGGTATCTGACTGGCACAATATTACTGGGTATCTGACTGGCACAATATTACTGGGTATCTGACTGGCACAATATTACTGGGTATCTGATTGGCACTATATTACTGGGTATCTGACTGGCACTATATTACTGGGTATCTGATTGGCACTATATTACTGGGTATCTGATTGGCACTATATTACTGGGTATCTGATTGGCACAATATTCCTGGTATCTGATTGGCAGTATATTACTGGGCATCTGATTGGCACTATATTACTGGGCATATGATTGGCACTATATTACTGGGTATCTGAATGGCACTATATTACTGGGTATCTGATTGGCACTATATTACTGGGTATCTGATTGGCACAATATTACTGGGTATCTGATTGGCACAATATTACTGGGTATCTGATTGGCACTATATTACTGGGTATCTGATTGGCACTATATTACTGGGTATCTGATTGGCACAATATTACTGGGCATCTGATTGGCACTATATTACTGGGTATCTGATTGGCACTATATTACTGGGTATCTGATTGGCACAATATTACTGGGTATCTGATTGGCACTATATTACTGGGTATCTGATTGGCACTATATTACTGGGTATCTGATTGGCACAATATTACTGGGCATCTGACTGGCACTATATTACTGGGCATCTGATTGGCACTATATTACTGGGCATCTGATTGGCACTATATTCCTGGTATATGATTGGCACAATATTACTGGGTATCTGATTGGCACAATATTCCTGGTATGATTGGCACAATATTACTGGGCATCTGATTGGCACTATATTACTGGGTATCTGATTGGCACAATATTACTGGGCATCTGATTGGCACTATATTACTGGGCATCTGATTGGCACTATATTACTGGGTATCTGGCACTATATTACTGGGTATCTGATTGGCACTATATTACTTGGCATCTGACTGGCACTATATTACTGGGTATCTGATTGGCACTATATTACTTGGCATCTGATTGGCACTATATTACTGGGTATCTGGCACTATATTACTGGGTATCTGGCACTATATTACTGGGTATCTGATTGGCACTATATTACTTGGCATCTGACTGTCACTATATTACTGGGTATCTGATTGGCACTATATTACTGGGTATCTGATTGGCACAATATTACTGGGTATCTGATTGGCACTATATTACTGGGTATCTGATTGGCACAATATTACTGGGTATCTGATTGGCACAATATTACTGGGTATCTGATTGGCACTATATTACTGGGTATCTGATTGGCACAATATTACTGGGCATCTGACTGGCACTATATTACTGGGCATCTGATTGGCACTATATTACTGGGCATCTGATTGGCACTATATTACTGGGCATCTGATTGGCACAATATTACTGGGTATCTGATTGGCACAATATTCCTGGTATGATTGGCACAATATTACTGGGCATCTGATTGGCACTATATTACTGGGTATCTGATTGGCACAATATTACTGGGCATCTGATTGGCACTATATTACTGGGCATCTGATTGGCACTATATTACTGGGTATCTGGCACTATATTACTGGGTATCTGATTGGCACTATATTACTTGGCATCTGACTGGCACTATATTACTGGGTATCTGATTGGCACTATATTACTTGGCATCTGATTGGCACTATATTACTGGGTATCTGGCACTATATTACTGGGTATCTGGCACTATATTACTGGGTATCTGATTGGCACTATATTACTTGGCATCTGACTGTCACTATATTACTGGGTATCTGATTGGCACTATATTACTGGGTATCTGATTGGCACTATATTACTTGGCATCTGATTGGCACTATATTACTGGGTATCTGACTGGCACTATATTACTTGGCATCTGATTGGCACTATATTACTGGGCATCTGATTGGCACTATATTACTTGGCATCTGATTGGCACTATATTACTGGGCATATGATTGGCACTATATTACTGGGTATCTGATTGGCACTATATTACTGGGTATCTGACTGGCACTATATTACTTGGCATCTGATTGGCACTATATTACTGGGCATCTGATTGGCACTATATTCCTGGGCTCTGACTGGCACACTATTACAAGCATCTGACTGGCATAATATTACAGGCATCTGACTGGCATAATATTACAGGCATCTGACTGGCACAATATTACAGGCATCTGACTGGCACAATATTCCTGGCCTCTGACTGCACACTATTACAGGCATCTGACTGGCATAATATTACAGGCATCTGACAGGCACCATATTCCTGGGCTCTGACAGGCACAATATTCCTGGTATCTGACTGGCACAATATTATTGGTATCTGACTGGCACAATATTATTGGTATCTGACTGGCACAATATTACTGGCATCTGACTGGCACATTATTACTGGGCTCTGACTGGCACACTATTGCAGGCATCTGACTGGCACAATATTGCAGGCATCTGACTGGCACAATATTACTAGGCTCTGACTGGCACAATATTACTGGGCTCTGACTGGCACAATATTACTGGCATCCGAAAGTTACAATATTACTGGCATCTGAATGGCACAACAATTATGGCATATGTGTGTGTGTGTGTGTGGGGGGGGGGGGGTAACATCGCGATGGATGGCGGGATTGCATGCAGGGGAGGGGGCAGGATCCAGGGGGCCCAAGCAAATGCTTGCCCAGGGTCCAATCACTATTAAAGACGGCCCTGCCTCCGTGCTGCACTGCCGTCTGCCGCCCGAGTTTGTCTCCTAATCCGATCCTTCACTATGCGAGCGGAAGCGCCGCATAGTGAAGGACGGACTTTCTCCTCCCTCAGACCTCCCCTGTAATGTACGCGTTCGCGTACACGCGTTCCGTGACGTCACGCAGAGGCGGAGTCACGGCAACGCAAGGGTGAGGCCCAGCCGCAGTGCCAGAGGAGAGGGTGCAGAGCGGAGCACAGGCACATCGTTTTTTCCCAGGAGGGGTTCTGGGGCGGCCGGCTGGCTGGTAAACTTTAAGTAAGTGTTTTTTTAAGTTAAAAAATGTGAAATGTAAGTTTTAATACAGTTTTTAAATGTTTGTTTATATTGATAATTATATGAATGCGGGTCTGTATGTAAGTATGCAGAGTGCATTTGTGTATGTGTGTATAGATATATAGATAGATATATATCTATCTATATATCTATACACACACACGTGTGCGGCGTGTGTGTTTGTGCTTTAGGGTGCACACCCTAATGCAATAGGCTGCGCACGCCTATGCTGCTAGGTGAGTCCGCCTGCCCCAGAAAGGCCTCTTCTGAGCTAATCCCCCCAGCATCTGTGAACAAGGGAAATCCACAAACTGTGCAACTGGATCTGCAACAAGCTGAAAAGGAACCAAGTGCAGGTATTAAAACTCTTGCAAAAACCTTCTCCAAGATTGTAACTCCCATAGGGCCAAGTAAACAATTTGTGTTCCGATATTGGGCACACCTTCAGGACTTGCCCACGGGATGCACACAACTTTGTGGAATCTGAGGAGGAGGCCATGGAGGCAAGTGTTGGAGAAGACACTTTAACAGTCACCCACAATGAACAACTTGGCAATGCTGAAGATGCGACTACAAGTAGCCAACCTGTGGAACAGGAAATGGAGACCCAGCATACTAAAGAAAGTCTTGGCCCATCTGGGCCCCCACAAAGTTCCAGTAATCCTGATGGATTTCAAATGGTGAAACGGAAAGGCAAGTCACGCAGATCCGGTCACGCAGAGGTGCCACCAGGAAAAAGAGAAAAGAAAGCGTATATGAGTGACCCATTGCTGGTAACTGCTGGGAGATATGAGGTTCTGAGTGAGAGTTGGGGAGAAGCAATGGACCAAGAAGATCTGCGGAGAAGCAGTACAAGAAATTTGTCATTGGATCATCTGATGGAAGGAAGCAATGAAGACAGAGACGTTGTAAGCGTATCTTTTAAAAGATGGGGCTCATTGGGCGACAACGTTGGAAAGAAAAGAAAATCATTCTAAATAACATCTGACATTATGGGGTCCTTGTGTGTAGGGTCACTGAATGTCAACAGTTTAAAGACTAAACAGAGACGATCTTTGCTTTATCAATTTCTCAAACATGAGAAAATTAATGTCATTTTGCTGCAATAAACTAGATTCCAGGATAATACTGAGGTTTTTTGTGCAAAAAGAGAGTGGCTAGGAGGACCATCTTTTTGGTCTTTTGGTATAGATCGGTATGACGGAAAAGTTATCCTATTTGAACAATGTGATGTTAAAGTGGAAAAAATTATTGAATTAGTTGCTGGTAGATGTCTAATAATTGATGCGACTATTGATGATTTCAATTATAGGTTTATTAATGTCTATGCACCACAGGTCAAAGCGCATAGGAAAGCCTTATTTGAAATGGTAAAACCATATTGTTTTACATCAAAAATTCTTGTTTTTGGTGGTGATTTTAATTGTCACCAATAATCAAGACCGCAGTAGTAAGCATGATACATTGCATTATGATGAGAACTTTTTGAAAACAATGGTTGGCCAAGCAGGGCTTATTGATTGTTTTAAACACAATTTTCCAAAAGAGCGTGGTTATACATACCACAAAGGTCCATGGTCCAGTCGTATAGATAGATTTTATGTAAAAAAAGAAATTGGAACGGAGAAAGTTTCTCTAGTTCCAGTAGAACTCTCTGATCATCTACTTATTAAATTCACAATAAATACCCATTAATCTATCATATACGGTAAGGGATTTTGGAAATTAAATGCAACTATATTGGATAATGTTCAAACATGTGATGACTTTATATCCTTCTACAAAGATAGAAGAACCACACAATGTTTGTATGATAAAGTCAGTGAGTGGTGGGAAACTCTTAAATCTGATATTAAGGTTTTTTTTAAATCAGCAATGAAAAAAACTGGAAATTTAAACTACAAAAAATACCTGGCTTTAAGATTAAAATCAAGCCGTATGTATTCTAGAATTAATAATGGAGAAACAGTAGATGCAGAATATATAAAAAATGTAAAAGAAGAAATGAAAAGTCTTCAGTATGACAGAATGAAGTCCCTATCTGCAGAAAATAAATTTGATAGCTGGGGGTTTGTTTCCCCTGACCCATTTGAGGCATGTAAAGAACGGGTGAGGAAAAAAACAATAACTGGGTTTAAAGATGAAAATGGTAGATTAAAAACATCTCAAAAGGCAATGATGGAGATCGTAAGGAAGTATTATTGCAAATTATATGAAAACAAAAAGATCAATACAGGAAAAATTCAAGAATATTTAAAAGTATTGGATAATCCAAAATTAGATCAGGAAAAAGCAGATGAATTAATTCACCCAATTACTGAGGAAGAGGTTCGGAGAAGCATCCTTTCTCTTTCGAGCAAAAAAAGTCCAGGTAAAGATGGTTTGACTGCAGAGTTTTATAAAACCTTTATAGATCTATTGGTACCAGATTTGACACTGGTTTATAATGAAATGTTACAAACCGGAAAATTAATTCCCTCGCAGTATCAGTCAATTTTGGTTCTTTTAGCAAAAAAGGAGACTTAACAGAGCTAAAAAATTGGCGTCCTCTGTCTTTATTAAATACAGATTACAACATGTTGGCTAAACTTCTCTATTTTAGATTAAGTAACGTGGCAAATGATTTGATAAGTCCATGGCAATCATGTGGCATAAAGAGTCGCAGCATACACGATGCTCTTATATTAATAAGAGAGATAACCCAGCAAGCTAAAATAGACAAATGCAGCTTATATCTTGTAGGACTGGATCAAACCAAGGCATTTGATAGAGTTGACCATAATTTCCTGTTTAAAGCCTTGCTTCGCTATGGTTTACCAAGTATTTTATATAGTGGATCAAGCTGCTTTCCTTTAATCAATGGTAATGTAAGTAAGCCTTTCAGTATAGAAGCAGGAGTAAGGCAAGGCTGCCCACTGAGTCCATTACTCTATATATTTAGTTTGGATCCCTTACTTAGGAAAATACAACAAAATCCATGTTTTATAGGCTTAAGCTTGAGTGGTGATGAGCCCTTAAAATTGTGTGCATATGGTGATGATGTTACTGAACAAGATCCTGACGAGTTACAAAAAGAGCTTCGTTTTCAGAAGATTATAATTCATTAGTCAATAATGATAAAAGTGAAGCTTTGTGGATTGGAGAGAAGTGTAACTGCTTTCCAATCAATTTCCAAGTAAAGAAAGAAAATACAAAGATTCTTGGGGTAACCGTTAGTGAAAACGAAAATCAGGCAGAATTAAATTGCAAAGAACAAATAGAAAATTGTTCTGTTAAGATAAAAAAATGGAAAAATTGGAAATGGTCCTATTGGAAAAAAATATCCATAATAAGTGTTTTTTAATCCCTTTATTTACTTATATATGTATTGTTTTTCCTCTTCCAGTAAACTTAGTCACAAAACTGACAAGTTTGTTTTTTCAGTTTTTATGGGGCAATAGAGTGAACATAATAAACATAAATATTGCCTATCTTCCCAGAAAAGAGGGAGGGCTAGCTATGTTATGCCCTGAATTATTTTTCAGTTTATTGTTCTTTGCAAAAAATTTAAATTTCCTGAAGTCCAATAACAAAATGATCTGGTCAGTGTTATTTAGAGGCCAAATAACTGATTTTATAGGAATTTGGATAAGTGGAGAAAAGATTAAAAGTATTACATCAAAGTCCTCAAAATTTTCTTTGTATGCCAGACAATGTGTTAAACTGTTGTTGAAATGGAATATTACTAATCAAGAATTTACCTAATTTGAAAGGAAAAAACTGTATACGATAATTCTGAAAAGGTGTTTTAGTGTAATTAGCTCTGAGAGACGGCCCTACAACACTGATTAAAGCAACAGAATTCCATATAAAATGAGACCTTATGTGGTCAGATTTCATGGCGAGCTTTATGTGCGGAATAATTTAACGTTTAAAAACATTGATGAAAGGCATTGTCCAAGAGAGACATGCAAAGATAGTCTAGAGACCATGGACCATTTTTTGTTAGAATGCCCTTTCTCAGAACACGTTTGGAAAGATATTGCAAATGTTCTTAAAATCCATTGTTTAAAAAAGCAAAAATATGCAGAATTGGTGTATGGTGATTTTTCTTCTTGGAAATATGATGTAAATACTTTATATTTGGTTAATAGTGTGGTAATATATTACTTGTGGCATGCAAGGTGCTTGTTATCTGTCAAACAGATCATTTTGAAAGGAGAGGATGTAACAGCTCTTATAATGTGTGAATTGAGACAGATACGAGTGAAAGAAAATAATACAACTTATTGGGAAAATATTGTTCTTTCATTTGAAGCATTTTAAGTTGTACATATTGTAAAATGTTGTGCAAACTGTATTGATAATTTTGTTGCCAGTTTTTAAATAAGAGTTCCTCCTATTACTCCATATAACCCTCCCTATAACTCCTCCTATTACTCCATATAACCCTCCCTATAACTCCTCCTATTACTCCATATAACCCTCCCTATAACTCCTCCTATTACTCCATATAACCCTCCCTATAACTCCTCCTATTACTCCATATAACCCCTCCTATTACTCCATATATCCCTCCCTATAACTCCTCCTATTACTCCATATAACCCTCCCTATAACTCCTCCTATTACTCCATATAACCCTCTCTATAACTCCTCCTATTACTCCATATAACTCCTCCCATTACTGCATATAACCGTTTAGTTTACAGGTGGCAGTTATTGTTGCAAGGGTCCCCTGGGCGGAACAAGTTATAGACATTCACTAGGGGGAACATTGTAAGGGCCCCAATCATAGAGCCAAGCTGCACTACTGCTCCACACCACACGAGAGCGCTGTGTCCTTCATCCCGCAGAATCATCCCGATAATGACCTTGACATAGGTGAGGATTCCGACAAACAGCACCCAGGCCAGAACCTGGAATATAGAAAAGAGGATTATGGCATGCATGTGAAGGCATGTGAATGCATGTGAAGGCGAGGGTCAGCCCCTTCAGGGGGGAGCCTGCACCAACCTCCGCTATCCTAACCACCCTTTGGTAAGCTTGCAGCAGCCAACTGAGCACTCTCTTTTTTTTTCCTTTTTTTTTTATTATAAACATATAAAGTACAAACATACAAAGAATAGATCGGTACATAAATTTCATTAAGCAGTGAAAAATAGACAAGATAATAGAACTGGGTTGTCTTAAGTTAGAAGTATCAGTGAACCAATCAATACATAAATTTCATACAAAAACATATACATATACAATTGTAAACATAATGGTGGGAAACGATGTACCAAGGGTCACCGGGGGTCACAATATAACAGGACTGGGTTGTCTTAAATAAGTGGTGTCAATAAACCAATCAGTACATAGATATCGCACTAAACAGATACATATACAATTTTAAACATAATTGTGGGGAACGATGAACCAAGGGTCACCGGAGGCCGCATGGAGGGGCGCAAGTCGGAATAATAGTAAAAAAAAAGGGGGGTGGGGGAGTGGGGAGATCCAAGAGCTCAAGATCGATGACACTAATGCGTCTATGCCCAGGTACAGATTTAGAATTAAACATTATAGACTTCGGTCCATTTTCCCCAAATATCCCTGTGAAGGTTACTATTGGAGTTCTTATATGTCAGGGATTTTTCCATGGTGTCTTGATAATTTATTTGGAGTATAATATCGTTTTAAGTTGGGATCGTAGTTTTTTTTCCCAATGGCGTGACATACAAATCTTAGCAGCCATTAGTATGTGTATTATTAAAATGTGTTGTGATTTTGAGATTTTAGGTAAGTCGAAATGGGAAAGAAAGTTTTCAGGAAGGAGGGTATTTCATTTGATGTCCATGCTATCAAGCAGTTTTAAAACTATAAGTTTGAGGTTTATTAGAGTTGAATAATTCCACGCTTTTTTGGATAGATAAAACTGAGTTCCAAAGATTAAATATTGATAATACTGTAATCACTCAAGTTTATAAATCTATTGACCCAGTCAAAAAAACTCTTCTATTTCAATAATTCCATTTTAAAAGAAACTCCATTATTGGCTTTGACATTTACAACCAGTGATTTAAGACTAGAAAGATGGACTAATGTAAATATTCTTAATATCGCGGACCTTCTAGATGGGACTAGAGTATCTACTTTCTCTCAACTCCAATTCAAATTTAGCCTTCCAAATGGCCAATTCCTTACATGTTTGAAAATTAAGAATATAATGAGTAACAGAGAAATATTACAGGAAGGACCCCTATGGAAAACTGTCAAAAGGGTCCTTTAAAAATGTGTCCTCCAAAATCAGAAAACTTATACACAATAAGGGGAAAAAAGAAATTAGGCAGCTTTAAAAAATGGGAGGAAGATCTCGCCAAAACTTTCCCTCTGCAAACATGGCTAAAATCACTAATACATGCTGGCGTTGTAATCATGATCCCTCTTCCATAACTGAGCACGCTCTTGTACACGGTCCTGGAGCGCTGAGCTCCATGCTTCACACGCTAAGTGCCAGTTCCTGAGACATGTCTGTGACATGATCACCAGGGTGCAAGTAAGCTGCCCGTGGATGGGGCATCCAGCTAAAATAAGGATGGGTGGTGGTAACGAAATTTCCTGCAAGTCTCTTTTTATTGATTAGACCCTAATGTTTGAATTACCCTATAGTATCTGCCTATAGTAGCTATATGTAACTATATAACATCTATGTAACTGTGTTATTATGTAACAATGTAAGATAGGGTCAGTTCAGAGCATCTAATCGAATTGTGGAATTTTCTGTAATTCGGATACTTAATATGGCCAATTCCTGATGATTTTGGGCTGATCTCCAGCCATATATGGGTTGGGGAAAATGACCAGGGGCTCCCCTACTCAATAACCAATGTGGTCAGAAGTGATCCAAAACGTGGAAAACTGAGTAGATCTCTATAAGCCAAATCCATTAAATCTATTGATCTTCTAACATATATAATTTGTGTGAATAGAATAAATGAGAAAGAAGAGCTAAACACTAACCCTAACTCCACAGAAATGTTAAAACAGCCCATGTTACCAAGGGTAAGAGACAGCCACCAAGTCATGTAACCAAGGGTAAGAGACGGCCACCGAGTCATGTTACCAAGGGTAAGAGACGGCCACCAAGTCATGTTACCAAGGGTAAGAGATGGCCACCAAGTCATGTAACCAAGGGTAAGAGACGGCCACCAAGTCATGTAACCAAGGGTAAGAGACGGCCACCGAGTCATGTTACCAAGGGTAAGAGACGGCCACCAAGTCATGTTACCAAGGGTAAGAGACGGCCACCAAGTCATGTAACCAAGGGTAAGAGACGGCCACCAAGTCATGTAACCAAGGGTAAGAGACGGCCACCAAGTCATGTTACCAAGGGTAAGAGATGGCCACCAAGTCATGTCACCAAGGGTAAGAGACGGCCACCAAGTCATGTTACCAAGGGTAAGAGACGACCACCAGGTCATGTTACCAAGGGTAAGAGACGGCCACCAAGTCATGTTACCAAGGGTAAGAGACGACCACCAAGTCATGTCACCAAGGGTAAGAGACGGCCACCGAGTCATGTTACCAAGGGTCAGAGACGGCCACCTAGTCATGTTACCAAGGGTCAGAGATGGCCACCGAGTCATGTTACCAAGGGTAAGAGACGGCCACCGAGTCATGTTACCAAGGGTAAGAGACGGCCACCAAGTCATGTAACCAAGGGTAAGAGACTGCCACCAAGTCATGTAACCAAGGGTCAGAGACGGCCACCGAGTCATGTTACCAAGGGTAAGAGACGGCCACCAAGTAATGTCACCAAGGGTAAGAGACGACCACCAAGTCATGTTACCAAGGGTAAGAGACGGCCACCAAGTCATGTTACCAAGGGTAAGAGACGACCACCAAGTCATGTTACCAAGGGTAAGAGACGGCCACCAAGTCATGTCACCAAGGGTAAGAGACGACCACCAAGTCATGTTACCAAGGGTAAGAGACGGCCACCAAGTCATGTCACCAAGGGTAAGAGACGACCACCAAGTCATGTTACCAAGGGTAAGAGATGGCCACCAAGTCATGTCACCAAGGGTAAGAGACGACCACCAAGTCATGTTACCAAGGGTAAGAGACGACCACCAAGTCATGTTACCAAGGGTAAGAGATGGCCACCAAGTCATGTCACCAAGGGTAAGAGACGACCACCAAGTCATGTTACCAAGGGTAAGAGATGGCCACCAAGTCATGTCACCAAGGGTAAGAGACGACCACCAAGTCATGTTACCAAGGGTAAGAGATGGCCACCAAGTCATGTCACCAAGGGTAAGAGACGGCCACCAAGTCATGTTACCAAGGGTAAGAGATGGCCACCAAGTCATGTTCGAAAGGGTAAGAGACGGCCACCAAGTCATGTCACTAAAGGGTAAGAGACGGCCACCAAGTCACGTCACTAAAGGATAAGAGACGGCCACCAAGTCATATTACCAAGGGTAAGAGATGGCCAACAAGTCATGTCACCAAGGGTAAGAGACGGCCACCAAGTCATGTCACCAAGGGTAAGAGACGACCACTAAGTCATGTCACCAAGGATAAGAGACGGCCACCAAGTCATATTACCAAGGGTAAGAGATGGCCAACAAGTCATGTCACCAAGGGTAAGAGACGGCCACCAAGTCATGTCACCAAGGGTAAGAGACGACCACTAAGTCATGTCACCAAGGATAAGAGACGGCCACCAAGTCATGTTACCAAGGGTAAGAGACGGCCACCAAGTCATGTCACTAAAGGGTAAGAGACGGCCACCAAGTCATGTTACCAAGGGTAAGAGACGGCCACCAAGTCATGTCACTAAAGGGTAAGAGACGGCCACCAAGTCACGTCACTAAAAGATAAGAGACGGCCACCAAGTCATGTCACCAAGGGTAAGAGACGGCCACCAAGTCATGTTACCAAGGGTAAGAGATGGCCACCAAGTCATGTCACCAAGGATAAGAGACGGCCACCAAGTCACGTCACTAAAGGATAAGAGTCGGCCACCAAGTCATGTCACCAAGGGTAAGAGACGGCCACCAAGTCATGTTACCAAGGGTAAGAGATGGCCACCAAGTCATGTCACCAAGGATAAGAGACGGCCACCAAGTCATGTCACCAAGGGTAAGAGATGGCCACCAGGTCATGTTACCAAGGGTAAGAGACGGCCACCAAGTCATGTTACCAATGGTAAGAGACGGCCACCAAGTCATGTTCGAAAGGGTAAGAGACGGCCACCAAGTCATGTCACTAAAGGGTAAGAGACGGCCACCAAGTCACGTCACTAAAGGATAAGAGACGGCCACCAAGTCATGTCACCAAGGGTAAGAGACGGCCACCAAGTCATGTCACCAAGGATAAGAGACGGCCACCAAGTCATGTCACCAAGGGTAAGAGATGGCCACCAAGTCATGTTACGAAGGGTAAGAGACGGCCACCAAGTCATGTCACCGAGGGTAAGAGACGACCATCAAGTCATGTTACCAAGGGTAAGAGATGGCCACCAAGTCATGTCACCAAGGGTAAGAGACGACCACCAAGTCATGTTACCAAGGGTAAGAGATGGCCACCAAGTCATGTAACCAAGGGTAAGAGACGGCCACCAAGTCATGTTACCAAGGGTAAGAGATGGCCACCAAGTCATGTCACCAAGGGTAAGAGACGACCACCAAGTCATGTCAATAAAGGGTTAAAGTGGAGCTATTCATGCATTACCCCCACTTTCTCCTCCCAGGGTCACAGGAAGGAGAGATGAATTTGCAAACCTTTCATTTGATGCCAGCTTATAGATGTATGATCAGTTACACACCTTCCATACTGGGAGTGGCCTAAAGAAGGGCGGAGTGACGCCACTCGGCAGCATTGACCTCTAGCTATGGCTTGGTTATGGCATTTGGGAGAACCGTCACTTACCATAAGAGTGCCCCCAATGCCAGTCTGTAGCAGGGGTGGGCACGGGCTGAGTGCCGCCATGCTCATGATGTAGCTGGCAATGCCCGAGCCAGTGGCTGTCAGAATTGCCATGATCACCAGGGACCTGGAGGAAGGATTAATTACCACAGATTAACGAGCTTTGCCAGTGCCAAGGAGCCAAGGGACGGTCATTCAAATCCCTGGAGCATGCAACATCGCAAAGTAATGGCATAATCATTCAAGGAAGGGTTATCACACAACCAGACTAGTTAAAACTGCTATTAACCTGAATAGATCTGAGATTAACTCCTCCTACTTCTCATTCCACGCATACAGCTGTATGATCAGCTACCTGAATAGATCTGACACTAACTCCTCCTACTTCTCATTCCACGCATACAGCTGTATGATCGGCTACCTGAATAGATCTGACATTAACTCCTCCTACTTCTCATTCCACGCATACAGCTGTATGATCAGCTACCTGAATAGATCTGACACTAACTCCTCCTACTTCTCATTCCACGCATACAGCTGTATGATCAGCTACCTGAATAGATCTGACTAACTCCTCCTACTTCTCATTCCACGCATACAGCTGTATGATCAGCTACCTGAATAGATCTGACTAACTCCTCCTACTTCTCATTCCACGCATACAGCTGTATGATCAGCTACCTGAATAGATCTGACATTAACTCCTCCTACTTCTCATTCCACGCATACAGCTGTATGATCAGCTACCTGAATAGATCTGACACTAACTCCTCCTACTTCTCATTATACACATACAGCTGTATGATCGGCTCCCTGAATAGATCTGACACTAACTCCTCCTACTTCTCATTCCACGCATACAGCTGTATGATCAGCTACCTGAATAGATCTGACATTAACTCCTCCTACTTCTCATTCCACGCATACAGCTGTATGATCAGCTACCTGAATAGGTCTGACATTAACTCCTCCTACTTCTCATTCCACACATACAGCTGTATGATCAGCTACCTGAATAGATCTGACATTAACTCCTCCTACTTCTCATTCCACGCATACAGCTGTATGATCGGCTCCCTGAATAGATCTGACACTAACTCCTCCTACTTCTCATTCCACGCATACAGCTGTATGATCAGCTACCTGAATAGATCTGACTAACTCCTCCTACTTCTCATTCCACGCATACAGCTGTATGATCGGCTACCTGAATAGGTCTGACCTTAACTCCTCCTACTTCTCATTCCACGCATACAGCTGTATGATCAGCTACCTGAATAGATCTGACATTAACTCCTCCTACTTCTCATTCCACGCATACAGCTGTATGATCAGCTCCCTGAATAGATCTGACATTAACTCCTCCTACTTCTCATTCCATGCATACAGCTGTATGATCAGCTACCTGAATAGATCGGACACTAACTCCTCCTACTTCTCATTCCACCGATACAGCTGTATGATCAGCTACCTGAATAGATCTGACATTAACTCCTCCTACTTCTCATTCCACGCATACAGCTGTATGATCAGCTACCTGAATAGATCTGACATTAACTCCTCCTACTTCTCATTCCACGCATACAGCTGTATGATCAGCTACCTGAATAGATCTGACATTAACTCCTCCTACTTCTCATTCCATGCATACAGCTGTATGATCAGCTACCTGAATAGATCGGACACTAACTCCTCCTACTTCTCATTCCACCGATACAGCTGTATGATCAGCTACCTGAATAGATCTGACATTAACTCCTCCTACTTCTCATTCCACGCATACAGCTGTATGATCAGCTACCTGAATAGATCTGACATTAACTCCTCCTACTTCTCATTCCACACATACAGCTGTATGATCAGCTACCTGAATAGATCTGACATTAACTCATCCTACTTCTCATTCCACACATACAGCTGTATGATCAGCTACACGAATAGATCTGACATTAACTCCTCCTACTTCTCATTCCACATATACAGCTGTATGATCAGCTACCTGAATAGATCTGACATTAACTCCTCCTACTTCTCATTCCACGCGTACAGCTGTATGATCAGCTACCTGAATAGATCTGACACTAACTCCTCCTACTTCTCATTCCACGCATACAGCTGTATGATCAGCTACCTGAATAGATCTGACATTAACTCCTCCTACTTCTCATTCCACGCATACAGCTGTATGATCGGCTACCTGAATAGATCTGACATTAACTCCTCCTACTTCTCATTCCACGCATACAGCTGTATGATCGGCTACCTGAATAGATCTGACATTAACTCCTCCTACTTCTCATTCCACGCATACAGCTGTATGATCGGCTACCTGAATAGATCTGACATTAACTCCTCCTACTTCTCATTCCACGCATACAGCTGTATGATCGGCTACCTGAATAGATATGACCTTAACTCCTCCTACTTCTCATTCCACGCATACAGATGCATGATCGGCTACCTGAATAGACCTGACACTAACTCCTCCTACTTCTCATTCCACGCATACAGCTGTATGATCGGCTACCTGAATAGATCTGACATTAACTCCTCCTACTTCTCATTCCACGCATACAGCTGTATGATCGGCTACCTGAATAGATCTGACATTAACTCCACTTACTTCTCATTCCACACATACAACTGTATGATCGGCTACCTGAATAGATCTGACATTAACTCCTCCTACTTCTCATTCCACGCATACAGCTGTATGATCAGCTACCTGAATAGATCTGACATTAACTCCTCCTACTTCTCATTCCACGCGTACAGCTGTATGATCAGCTACCTGAATAGATCTGACATTAACTCCTCCTACTTCTCATTCCACGCATACAGCTGTATGATCAGCTACCTGAATAGATCTGACACTAACTCCTCCTACTTCTCATTCCACGCATACAGCTGTATGATCAGCTACCTGAATAGATCTGACATTAACTCCTCCTACTTCTCATTCCACGCATACAGCTGTATGATCAGCTACCTGAATAGATCTGACATTAACTCCTCCTACTTCTCGTTCCACGCATACAGCTGTATGATCGGCTACCTGAATAGATTTGACATTAACTCCTCCTACTTCTCATTCCACACATACAGCTGTATGATCAGCTACCTGAATAGATCTGACATTAACTCCTCCTACTTCTCATTCCACACATACAGCTGTATGATCGGCTACCTGAATAGATCTGACATTAACTCCTCCTACTTCTCATTCCACGCATACAGCTGTATGATCAGCTACCTGAATAGATCTGACTAACTCCTCCTACTTCTCATTCCACGCATACAGCTGTATGATCAGCTACCTGAATAGATCTGACATTAACTCATCCTACTTCTCATTCCACGCATACAGCTGTATGATCGGCTACCTGAATAGATCTGACATTAACTCCTCCTACTTCTCATTCCACGCATACAGCTGTATGATCGGCTACCTGAATAGATCTGACATTAACTCCTCCTACTTCTCATTCCACACATACAGCTGTATGATCGGCTACCTGAATAGATCTGACACTAACTCCTCCTACTTCTCATTCCACGCATACAGCTGTATGATCAGCTACCTGAATAGATCTGACATTAACTCCTCCTACTTCTCATTCCACGCATACAGCTGTATGATCAGCTACCTGAATAGATCTGACATTAACTCCTCCTACTTCTCATTCCACGCATACAGCTGTATGATCGGCTACCTGAATAGATCTGACACTAACTCCTCCTACTTCTCATTCCACGCATACAGCTGTATGATCGGCTACCTGAATAGATCTGACATTAACTCCTCCTACTTCTCATTCCACGCATACAGCTGTATGATCGGCTACCTGAATAGATCTGACATTAACTCCTCCTACTTCTCATTCCACGCATACAGCTGTATGATCAGCTACCTGAATAGATCTGACATTAACTCCTCCTACTTCTCATTCCACGCATACAGCTGTATGATCAGCTACCTGAATAGATCTGACATTAACTCCTCCTACTTCTCATTCCATGCATACAGCTGTATGATCGGCTACCTGAATAGATCTGACATTAACTCCTCCTACTTCTCATTCCACGCATACAGCTGTATGATCAGCTACCTGAATAGATCTGACATTAACTCCTCCTACTTCTCATTCCATGCATACAGCTGTATGATCGGCTACCTGAATAGATCTGACATTAACTCCTCCTACTTCTCATTCCACACATACAGCTGTATGATCAGCTACATGAATAGATCTGACATTAACTCCTCCTACTTCTCATTCCATGCATACAGCTGTATGATCAGCTACCTGAATAGATCTGACATTAACTCCTCCTACTTCTCATTCCACGCATACAGCTGTATGATCAGCTACCTGAATAGATCTGACACTAACTCCTCCTACTTCTCATTCCATGCATACAGCTGTATGATCAGCTACCTGAATAGATCTGACAGTAACTCCTCCTACTTCTCATTCCACGCATATAGCTGTATGATCAGCTACCTGAATAGATCTGACACTAACTCCTCCTACTTCTCATTCCATGCATACAGCTGTATGATCAGCTACCTGAATAGATCTGACAGTAACTCCTCCTACTTCTCATTCCACACATACAGCTGTATGATCAGCTACCTGAATAGATCTGACACTAACTCCTCCTACTTCTCATTCCATGCATACAGCTGTATGATCAGCTACCTGAATAGATCTGACAGTAACTCCTCCTACTTCTCATTCCACACATACAGCTGTATGATCAGCTACCTGAATAGATCTGACATTAACTCCTCCTACTTCTCATTCCACGCATACAGCTGTATGATCAGCTACCTGAATAGATCTGATATTAACTCCTCCTACTTCTCATTCCACGCATACAGCTGTATGATCAGCTACCTGAATAGATCTGACATTAACTCCTCCTACTTCACATTCCACGTGTACAGCTGTATGATCAGCTACCTGAATAGATCTGACATTAACTCCTCCTACTTCTCATTCCACGCATACAGCTGTATGATCAGCTACCTGAATAGATCTGACATTAACTCCTCCTACTTCTCATTCCACGTGTACAGCTGTATGATCGGCTACCTGAATAGATCTGACATTAACTCATCCTACTTCTCATTCCACGCATACAGCTGTATGACCGGCTCCCTGAATAGATCTGACATTAACTCCTCCTACTTCTCATTCCACGTGTACAGCTGTATGATCGGCTACCTGAATAGATCTGACACTAACTCCTCCTACTTCTCATTCCACGCATACAGCTGTATGATCAGCTACCTGAATAGATCTGACATTAACTCCTCCTACTTCTCATTCCACGCATACAGCTGTATGATCAGCTACCTGAATAGATCTGACATTAACTCCTCCTACTTCTCATTCCACGCATACAGCTGTATGATCGGCTACCTGAATAGATCTGACTAACTCCTCCTACTTCTCATTCCACGCATACAGCTGTATGATCAGCTACCTGAATAGATCTGACATTAACTCCTCCTACTTCTCATTCCACACATACAGCTGTATGATCAGCTACCTGAATAGATCTGACATTAACTCCTCCTACTTCTCATTCCACACATACAGCTGTATGATCGGCTACCTGAATAGATCTGACATTAACTCCTCCTACTTCTCATTCCACGCGTACAGCTGTATGATCAGCTACCTGAATAGATCTGACATTAACTCCTCCTACTTCTCATTCCACACATACAGCTGTATGATCAGCTACATGAATAGATCTGACATTAACTCCTCCTACTTCTCATTCCACGCATACAGCTGTATGATCGGCTACCTGAATAGATCTGACATTAACTCCTCCTACTTCTCATTCCACGCATACAGCTGTATGATCAGCTACCTGAATAGATCTGACATTAACTCCTCCTACTTCTCATTCCACGCATACAGCTGTATGATCGGCTACCTGAATAGATCTGACATTAACTCCTCCTACTTCTCATTCCATGCGTACAGCTGTATGATCGGCTACCTGAATAGATCTGACATTAACTCCTCCTACTTCTCATTCCACGCATACAGCTGTATGATCGGCTACCTGAATAGATCTGACATTAACTCCTCCTACTTCTCATTCCACGCGTACAGCTGTATGATCACCTACCTGAATTGATCTGACATTAACTCCTCCTACTTCTCATTCTACGCATACAGCTGTATGATCAGCTACCTGAATAGATCTGACATTAACTCCTCCTACTTCTCATTCCACGCATACAGCTGTATGATCAGCTACCTGAATAGATCTGACACTAACTAATCCTACTTCTCATTCCACGCATACAGCTGTATGATCAGCTACCTGAATAGATCTGACATTAACTCCTCCTACTTCTCATTCCACACATACAGCTGTATGATCAGCTACATGAATAGATCTGACATTAACTCCTCCTACTTCTCATTCCACGCGTACAGCTGTATGATCAGCTACCTGAATAGATCTGACATTAACTCCTCCTACTTCACATTCCACACATACAGCTGTATGATCAGCTACCTGAATAGATCTGACATTAACTCCTCCTCCTTGTTATTTTATGTATATGTAACAGTGTGAAAGCTTGGTGTATATGTAAAGCTGTGATAGTGCGGTGTATGTGTAACGGTGTGAAAGCTCGGTGTATGTGTAACAGTGTGAAAGCTTGGTGTATGTGTAAAGGTGTGAAAGCTCGGTGTATGTGTAACAGTGTGAAAGCTTGGTGTATATGTAAAGTTGCGAAAGTGCGGTGTATGTGTAACGGTGTGAAAGCTCGGTGTATGTGTAACAGTGTGAAAGCTTGGTGTATATGTAAAGTTGCGATAGTGCGGTGTATGTGTAACGGTGTGAAAGCTCGGTGTATGTGTAATGGTTTGAAAGCTCGGTGTATTTGTAAAGCTGTGATTGTGCGGTGTATGTGTAACAGTGTGTGAAAGATTGGTGTATGTGTAACGGTGTGAAAGCTCGGTGTATGTGTAACAGTGTGTGAAAGCTCGGTGTATGTGTAACGGTGTTAAAGCTCGGTGTATGTGTAACGGTGTTAAAGCTCGGTGTATGTGTAACGGTGTTAAAGCTCGGTGTATGTGTAACGGTGTGTGAAAGCTCAGTGTATGTGTAACGGTGTGTGAAAGCTCAGTGTATGTGTAACAGTGTGTGAAAGGTCAGTGTATGTGTAACGGTGTGAAAGCTCAGTGTATGTGTAACGGTGTGAAAGCTCGGTGTATGTGTAACAGTGTGTGAAAGCTCAGTGTATATGTAACGGTGTGAAAGCTCGGTGTATGTGTAATAGTGTGTGAAAGCTCGGTGTATGTGTAACGGTGTGAAAGCTCAGTGTATGTGTAACGGTGTGAAAGCTCGGTGTATGTGTAACAGTGTGTGAAAGCTCAGTGTATATGTAACGGTGTGAAAGCTCGGTGTATGTGTAACAGTGTGTGAAAGCTCGGTGTATGTGTAACGGTGTGAAAGCTCGGTGTATGTGTAACAGTGTGTGAAAGCTCGGTGTATGTGTAACGGTGTGAAAGCTCAGTGTATGTGTAACGGTGTGAAAGCTCGGTGTATGTGTAACAGTGTGTGAAAGCTCAGTGTATATGTAACGGTGTGAAAGCTCGGTGTATGTGTAACAGTGTGTGAAAGCTCGGTGTATGTGTAACAGTGTGTGAAAGCTCAGTGGATATGTAACGGTGTGAAAGCTCGGTGTATGTGTAACGGTGTGAAAGCTCGGTGTATGTGTAACAGTGTGTGAAAGCTCAGTGGATATGTAACGGTGTGAAAGCTCGGTGTATGTGTAACGGTGTGAAAGCTCGGTGTATGTGTAACAGTGTGTGAAAGCTCAGTGGATATGTAACGGTGTGAAAGCTCAGTGTATGTGTAACGGTGTGAAAGCTCGGTGTATGTGTAACAGTGTGTGAAAGCTCGGTGTATGTGTAACGGTGTGTGAAAGCTCAGTGTATGTGTAACAGTGTGTGAAAGGTCAGTGTATGTGTAACGGTGTGAAAGCTCAGTGTATGTGTAACGGTGTGAAAGCTCGGTGTATGTGTAACAGTGTGTGAAAGCTCAGTGTATATGTAACGGTGTGAAAGCTCGGTGTATGTGTAATAGTGTGTGAAAGCTCGGTGTATGTGTAACGGTGTGAAAGCTCAGTGTATGTGTAACGGTGTGAAAGCTCGGTGTATGTGTAACAGTGTGTGAAAGCTCAGTGTATATGTAACGGTGTGAAAGCTCGGTGTATGTGTAACAGTGTGTGAAAGCTCGGTGTATGTGTAACGGTGTGAAAGCTCGGTGTATGTGTAACAGTGTGTGAAAGCTCGGTGTATGTGTAACGGTGTGAAAGCTCAGTGTATGTGTAACGGTGTGAAAGCTCGGTGTATGTGTAACAGTGTGTGAAAGCTCAGTGTATATGTAACGGTGTGAAAGCTCGGTGTATGTGTAACAGTGTGTGAAAGCTCGGTGTATGTGTAACAGTGTGTGAAAGCTCAGTGGATATGTAACGGTGTGAAAGCTCGGTGTATGTGTAACGGTGTGAAAGCTCGGTGTATGTGTAACAGTGTGTGAAAGCTCAGTGGATATGTAACGGTGTGAAAGCTCGGTGTATGTGTAACGGTGTGAAAGCTCGGTGTATGTGTAACAGTGTGTGAAAGCTCAGTGGATATGTAACGGTGTGAAAGCTCAGTGTATGTGTAACGGTGTGAAAGCTCGGTGTATGTGTAACAGTGTGTGAAAGCTCGGTGTATGTGTAACAGTGTGTGAAAGCTCGGTGTATGTGTAACGGTGTGAAAGCTCGGTGTATGTGTAACGGTGTGAAAGCTCGGTGTATGTGTAACGGTGTGAAAGCTCGGTGTATGTGTAACGGTGTGAAAGCTCGGTGTATGTGTAACGGTGTGAAAGCTCGGTGTATGTGTAACAGTGTGTGAAAGCTCGGTGTATGTGTAACGGTGTGAAAGCTCGGTGTATGTGTAACGGTGTGAAAGCTCGGTGTATGTGTAACGGTGTGAAAGCTCGGTGTATGTGTAACAGTGTGTGAAAGCTCAGTGTATGTGTAACGGTGTGAAAGCTCGGTGTATGTGTAACAGTGTGAAAGCTTGGTGTATATGTAAAGTTGCGATAGTGCGGTGTATGTGTAACGGTGTGAAAGCTCGGTGTATGTGTAACAGTGTGTGAAAGCTCAGTGTATGTGTAACGGTGTGAAAGCTCGGTGTATGTGTAACAGTGTGTGAAAGCTCAGTGTATGTGTAACGGTGTGAAAGCTCGGTGTATGTGTAACAGTGTGTGAAAGCTCGGTGTATGTGTAACGGTGTGAAAGCTCAGTGTATGTGTAACAGTGTGTGAAAGCTCGGTGTATGTGTAACGGTGTGAAAGCTCGGTGTATGTGTAACAGTGTGTGAAAGCTCAGTGTATGTGTAACGGTGTGAAAGCTCGGTGTATGTGTAACGGTGTGAAAGCTCGGTGTATGTGTAACAGTGTGAAAGCTCGGTGTATGTGTAACAGTGTGAAAGCTCGGTGTATGTGTAACGGTGTGAAAGCTCGGTGTATGTGTAACGGTGTGAAAGCTCGGTGTATGTGTAACAGTGTGAAAGCTCGGTGTATGTGTAACGGTGTGAAAGCTCGGTGTATGTGTAACGGTGTGAAAGCTCGGTGTATGTGTAACGGTGTGAAAGCTCGGTGTATGTGTAACGGTGTGAAAGCTCGGTGTATGTGTAACGGTGTGAAAGCTCGGTGTATGTGTAACAGTGTGTGAAAGCTCAGTGTATGTGTAACGGTGTGAAAGCTCGGTGTATGTGTAACAGTGTGAAAGCTTGGTGTATATGTAAAGTTGCGATAGTGCGGTGTATGTGTAACGGTGTGAAAGCTCGGTGTATGTGTAACAGTGTGTGAAAGCTCAGTGTATGTGTAACGGTGTGAAAGCTCGGTGTATGTGTAACAGTGTGTGAAAGCTCAGTGGATATGTAACGGTGTGAAAGCTCAGTGTATGTGTAACGGTGTGAAAGCTCGGTGTATGTGTAACAGTGTGTGAAAGCTCGGTGTATGTGTAACAGTGTGTGAAAGCTCGGTGTATGTGTAACGGTGTGAAAGCTCGGTGTATGTGTAACGGTGTGAAAGCTCGGTGTATGTGTAACAGTGTGTGAAAGCTCGGTGTATGTGTAACGGTGTGAAAGCTCGGTGTATGTGTAACGGTGTGAAAGCTCGGTGTATGTGTAACGGTGTGAAAGCTCGGTGTATGTGTAACAGTGTGTGAAAGCTCAGTGTATGTGTAACGGTGTGAAAGCTCGGTGTATGTGTAACAGTGTGAAAGCTTGGTGTATATGTAAAGTTGCGATAGTGCGGTGTATGTGTAACGGTGTGAAAGCTCGGTGTATGTGTAACAGTGTGTGAAAGCTCAGTGTATGTGTAACGGTGTGAAAGCTCGGTGTATGTGTAACAGTGTGTGAAAGCTCAGTGTATGTGTAACGGTGTGAAAGCTCGGTGTATGTGTAACAGTGTGTGAAAGCTCGGTGTATGTGTAACGGTGTGAAAGCTCAGTGTATGTGTAACAGTGTGTGAAAGCTCGGTGTATGTGTAACGGTGTGAAAGCTCGGTGTATGTGTAACAGTGTGTGAAAGCTCAGTGTATGTGTAACGGTGTGAAAGCTCGGTGTATGTGTAACGGTGTGAAAGCTCGGTGTATGTGTAACAGTGTGAAAGCTCGGTGTATGTGTAACAGTGTGAAAGCTCGGTGTATGTGTAACGGTGTGAAAGCTCGGTGTATGTGTAACGGTGTGAAAGCTCGGTGTATGTGTAACGGTGTGAAAGCTCGGTGTATGTGTAACAGTGTGAAAGCTCGGTGTATGTGTAACGGTGTGAAAGCTCGGTGTATGTGTAACGGTGTGAAAGCTCGGTGTATGTGTAACGGTGTGAAAGCTCGGTGTATGTGTAACGGTGTGAAAGCTCAGTGTATGTGTAACGGTGTGAAAGCTCGGTGTATGTGTAACGGTGTGAAAGCTCGGTGTATGTGTAACGGTTTGATGTATGTGTCATTTTGTATCTATGTGTAATGATATCCTAAGTGCTGTGACAGTCAGCATTTGTTGGATGTTCGGTTTATTTCATTATAGTTAATATTTTACCTCTTGGAAATTAACACATCGTTAAAAAGTCCAAAATACTAATTTATCTTTAGGAATACCTTCCATCTAATAGCCTCAATCTGCCCTAAACATTAAATCAGCATGGGGTTAATATTTAGGGCCACTCACCTGTTGGGTAAGAACATGGCCATGCCACATGCCAGTGGGTTTGCCATTGCGGCTAGGGCAGCGGCCAGGTGGTAGATGGAGCCTCCATAGGGCATGCAGGAATAGGTCTGTACAGAGGGCAGGACTGCATTGGTCAGTCCATTGACCCAGGCCAAGACTACGAAGATGAACAGCGTCTCTGTCCACGAATATCCCTCCAACCCCTTCCACCCCCCATGTGTCTTGACACCACCATCGTCCATCATTGGATGCTGCTCCACACCCGCGTCACACCACTGCTTTTCCATTCTCCTCTTGACTGCGGCGGCGTCTTGCTGCCGCTGACACTTCTCCTTGGGCATTATGTTTAGGACAGTGAAGGCCAGCAGACAGGTGACCATCATGCCAGTCAGGAAAAGGAAGAAGCTCCACACTGGAAACCGAGCTGGCTGATAGAGGGCAGTTAAATTCCCACTTGTCTCTGTCCGGTTTGGGTCCGTGTTATTAAGTGAAGAGCAGATTACAACCCCAGCACCCTGGCCGAGGGCAAGCAGAGCAGGCATCAGGCCACTCAGTCCCTCCCCAATGAAATAGGAGGTAAGGTAGCCAGGTCTGAGGCGGATCATGTAGGGCAGGAAAGTGACTGAAGACGTACAGTCCACCAGTGACAGACAGAAGATGAGAACCAGCAGAGCTGTACTCCGTCGAGATGCACCCACCAATGTGGTCTCCTGCCACAAAAAGGATAAAAGGAGGCATGCCAGGACCCCCACTCCCAGAAGAACAAAGATCACCGGCCCTTCATGGAGATGCCCAGGGCGGAACTTATGGATGAGAGTGACCACCAATGGTCCAATGTTGGCAAACTGAATAAGGAGGGTAAGATATGATGGCAGCTCCCAGCCCTCTGGAGCATGGGGCACCAATAAAGGCAACTCCACCCAAATTCCATTGACTGCAACCCAGGAGCCCAGGCCCAGCAAGCATGAGAGGACGTGAAGAATTAGAGCCATTATCCAATGATACAGGGTCTGGGAACAGTTGGGTGGTCAAGTTATGTAGAGCCTGGCTACAGTTGGGATCCAGTTATCTAGGACCTGGGTACAGTGGGATCCAGTTACATAGCACCTGGGAAAAGTTGGGACCCAGTTATCGAAAGCATGGGCACAGTTGGGATCCAAATACCTAGGGCCTGGGTTATAGTTAGGATCCAGTTGACTAGGGCATGGGCACAGTTGGGATCCAGTTGACTAGGGCATGGGCACAGTTGGGATCCAGTTATCTAGCACCTGGTTATAGTTGGGACTCATTGTTTAGTTGCTGAGAGGGTTAGGGATCCACTGACTGGCAACAGTTGGGATCTAGATACTGGGCTCTTGATATAATCTGGTCTTTGGGATCCAACACACAGTAGGAAGAGATCCTGCACCTTGGGAAACAATAAGGGTGATGCTCCCACCAAACTGAGGATATAACGGAGATCTGTGATCATGGATACTGGAAGGCGGAAGGTGGAATAACTCCGTATAACTTCGGAAGATCACTTTATAGTTCACATCACAAGAGGAAGTTTCCAGGATAACCATCTCTTGTGAAAATTCATCAAAACTATAGCTGAAAAAAAGGAGAACAGGCTGGAAGTCACAAATGTTCCCAACCGACTATGACATGGCCAAGCAAATACTACAATATACCTGCATTAAACCTTCTGCCCCCTCGCACTGCACGACAACCTGTACATACTAACTTTCAACAAAAAACAACTCCTGCACTCCTCTCACTCTCAGGCAGCACACCCTGCGCTCCTCTCACTCTCAGGCTGCACACCCTGCGCTCCTTTCTCTCTCAGGCAGCACACCCTGCGCTCCTCTCACTCTCAGGCAGCACACCCTGCGCTCCTCTCACTCTCAGGCAGCACACCCTGCGCTCCTCTCACTCTCAGGCAGCACACCCTGCGCTCCTCTCACTCTCAGGCAGCACACCCTGCGCTCATCTCACTCTCAGGCAGCACACCCTGCGCTCCTCTCACTCTCAGGCTGCACACCCTGCGCTCCTCTCACTCTCAGGCAGCACACCCTGCGCTCCTCTCACTCTCAGGCAGCACACCCTGTGCTCCTCTCACTCTCAGGCAGCACACCCTGCGCTCTTTCACACTCTCAGGCTGCACACCATAAACTCCTCACACTCTCAGGCTGCACACCATAAACTCCTCTCACTCTCAGGCTGCACACACTGCGCTCCTCACACTCTCAGGCAGCACACCCTGCGCTCCTCTCACTCTCAGGCTGCACACCATAAACTCCTCACACTCTCAGGCAGCACACCCTGCGTGCCTTTCACTCTCAGGCTGCACACCTCTCACTCTCAGGCTGCATACCATAAACTCCTCTCACTCTCAGGCAGCACTCACATTATAACTGCCTTTCCAGCTCTGATGGGGTGAATCTGCCTTTCGTGCCCGATAACCCAGTGTGAGTGAGGTTGTTACAGGGGAGGGAGTGAGATCAGCTGCAGAGGGAGTGACTCTCACAAGACAAACCAGTTACACTCGCTGTGTGCCTACTCATCAAGTCTGACTACTGGGGTCCTATGTTATCTGCAGTACAGATAGTGAGAGGCAGGGGGCACTGAAATATATCCATTATATAGACTATAGAATAAGCAGGGCAGTTACAGGTACAGAAAGTTCCCCCATCTCTGTGGGAGCTATTCACTAAACTGTGAGAGGAGGTGAGGAATATTTAATCTCACCATTGTGCAGGAACAAACACCTCAACTCCCCTGCAACTCACCATTTAGAGAATAGACCACAATCTATCTCTGTCACTGTACCTCAATACAGAATCCACCTGCAATCATGATCTGTCACTATACCTCAATACAGAATCCACCTGTAATCATGATCTGTCACTATACCTCAATACAGAATCCACCTGTAATCATGATCTGTCACAATACCTCAATACAGAATCCACCTGTAATCATGATCTGTCACAATACCTCAATACAGAATCCACCTGTAATCATGACCTCTCACAATACCTCAATACAGAATACACCTGTAATCATGATCTGTCACTATACCTCAATACAGTATCCACCTGTAATCATGATCTGTCACAATACCTCAATACAGAATCCACCTGTAATCATGACCTCTCACAATACCTCAATACAGAATACACCTGTAATCATGATCTGTCACTATACCTCAATACAGAATCCACCTGTAATCATGATCTGTCACAATACCTCAATACAGAATCCACCTGTAATCATGACCTCTCACAATACCTCAATACAGAATACACCTGTAATCATGATCTGTCACTATACCTCAATACAGTATCCACCTGTAATCATGACCTGTCACTATACCTCAATACAGAATCGACCTGTAATCATGATCTGTCACTATACCTCAATACAGAATACACCTGTAATCATGATCTGTCACTATACCTCAATACAGAATCCACCTGTAATCCTGATCTGTCACTATACCTCAATACAGAATCCACCTGTAATCATGACTTCTGTCACTATACCTCAATACAGAATCCACCTGTAATCATGATCTCTGTCACTGTACCTCAATACAGAATCCACCTGTAATCATGATCTCTGTCACTATACCTCAATACAGAATCCACCGGTAATCATGACTTCTGTCACTATACCTCAATACAGAATACACCTGTAATCATGACTTCTGTCACTATACCTCAATACAGAATACACCTGTAATCATGATCTCTGTCACTATACATCAATACAGAATACACCTGTATTGATGATCTGTCACTATACCTCAATACAGAATCCACCTGTAATCACGATCTGTCACTATACCTCAATACAGAATCCACCTGTAATCATGACTTCTGTCACTATACCTCAATACAGAATCCACCTGTAATCCTGATCTGTCACTATACCTCAATACAGAATCCACTTGTAATCATGATCTCTGTCACTATACCTCAATACAGAATCCACCTGTAATCACGATCTCTGTCACTATACCTCAATACAGAATCCACCTGTAATCACGATCTCTATCACTATACCGCAATACAGAATCCACCTGTAATCCTGATCTGTCACTATACCTCAATACAGAATCCACCTGTAATCAAGATCTGTCACTGTACCTCAATACAGAATCCACCTGTAATCACGATCTCTGTCACTGTACCTCAATACAGAATCCACCTGTAATCATGATCTCTGTCACTATACCTCAATAGAAAATCCACCTGTAATCATGATCTGTCACTATACCTCAATACAGAATACACCTGTAATAATGATCTGTCACTATACCTTAATACAGAATACACCTGTAATCATGATCTGTCACTGTACCTCAATACAGAATCCACCTGTAATCATGATCTGCCATTGTACCTCAATACAGAATACACCTGTAATCACGATCTGTTACTATACCTCAATACAGAATCCACCTGTAATCAAGATCTCTGCCACTATACCTCAATACAGAATCCACCTGTAATCAAGATCTCTGAACACAGTTGTATTCTGTATTGTCACGGTTATTCTGGGTTTGTGGCTGTTTTTGTCTTCAGCCTCTAGTGGCCGCTATTGTGGTATTCCCATTCTCCTCCTGTTGTCAGTTGCCTCGTTATCCTCAGTCCTTCCCTATTTAAACCTGCAGCTTATGGCAATCAGTGCCTTTGCATTGCTTTGGTTGCAGCCTGTGATAGTGCCCTGTTTCTAGTTCTATCATATATATTATTGATTTCCCGGTTCTGACTCCTGCTTGATTTTGACTCCGCTGTTTTCTGCCTGCCTCGACCATTTTGCCTGTCTAGTGACCTTGCCTTCTGAATTCCTACGTTGTACCTTGTTCCTGTTTCGTGTATGACCCGGCCTGCTGACTATCCTTCTCGTCCAGTACTCCCTGTGTATCTCTGCTTCAGTGTGCGGTTGCAGTCAGTGTACAAGTCCTGGGTGGTCATTTACCTGAGGCTCAACCATAGGGTATAATACCATTCAGGTGAATAACACTGCTCTGTTTCCAAACCTGTTGCAGCAGCTACCAGTCCTGTCTCAGTTTGGTCACAGCTACCAGTCCTGTCTCAGTTTGGTCACAGCTACCAGTCCTGTCTCAGTTTGGTCACAGCTACCAGTCCTGTCTCAGTTTGGTCACAGCTACCTGTCCTGTCTCAGTTTGGTCACAGCTACCTGTCCTGCCTCAGTTCCAGTCTCTGCTACCAGTCCGGCCTTAGTTCCAGTCTGTTACTTGTCCTGTCTCAGTCCCGGTCACAGCTACCAGCCCTTCCCAGTTATGCATCGTGGGGTGCAGACAGACCCCACACCCTGCCCTGCAAAGAGACTCCTCCCTGGTCTGTTATCCCAGGTTGTGACATGTATTGAGGTATAGTGACAGATCATAATTACAGGTGGATTCTGTATTGAGGTATACAGAATCCACCTGTAATCACGATCTCTGTCACTATACCTCAATACAGAATCCACCTGTAATTATGATCTCTGTCGCCATACCTCAATACAGAATACACCTGTAATCATGACCTCTGTCACTATACCTCAATACAGAATACACCTGTAATCATGATCTCTGTCACTGTACCTCAATACAGAATCCCCTTGTGATCACGATCTGTCACTATACCTCAATACAGAATCCACCTGTAATTATGATCTGTCACCAAACCTCAATACAGAATCCACCTGTAATCATGATCTGTCACTATACCTCAATACAGAATCCACCTGTAATCACGATCTCTGTCACTATACAGAATCCACCTGTAATCACGATCTGTCACTATACAGAATCCACCTGTAATCATGATCTCTGTCGCCATACCTCAATACAGTATTCACCTGTAATCATGATCTGTCACTATACCTCAATACAGAATCCACCTGTAATCACGATCTCTGTCACTGTACCTCAATACAGTATTCACTTGTAATCATGATCTGTCACTATACCTCAATACAGAATCCACCTGTAATCACGATCTCTGTCACTATACAGAATCCACCTGTAATCACGATCTCTGTCACTATACAGAATTCACCTGTAATCACGATCTCTGTCACTATACAGAATTCACCTGCAATCATGGCTGATCTTTCTTACCTGTTTGTAATGTAATATATAATAACAGTAATATTGCTCATGCTGGAAAAATACACACACACACACGTACAATGCCACCTAACCAATCCAATGCTTTCCATGGTGACCGCAGACTGTTCTATTGGTTTCCATGGTGACCACAGACCGTTCCATTGGTTTCCATGATGACCGCAGACCGTTCCACTGGTTTCCATGGTGACCGCAGACCGTTCCACTGGTTTCCATGGTGATTGCAGACCGTTCCATTGGTTTCCATGGTGACCGCAGACCATTCCATTGGTTTCCATGGTGATTGCAGACCATTCCATTGGTATCCATGGTGATTGCAGACCCTCCGAATGGTTTCCTTGGTGATTGCTTGCCTTTTCGAATTTGGCACCAGATTTGACCTTTTAGTGAATAGCCCCCCTGAGTGTGCGCTTATGTATAAAACCAACTCCCGGCAGATGTAGCATCGTACAGTACGGTGTAGGAGGGTTCAGCCCCGGAGAAAGCAGAGATCACAATAACACACACAACAAATTGGAAAAAATATCTGTATTTTCCTAAATAAAAAAGAAACTGAGGTTTGGTTCCTGGTTACCGGTGATGAGGGCAGTGCAGCATTTGGCGCAGTCCTCAGGGAGCGCAGTTATCCTGGCAGTCATGACCTGTCTGGAACAGATGGTAAATGCTCACCATGGGAAACATAAGTAATGCACCCAACAGGGAGCCAGCCTGAATTACTGCGCCGCACCACAAGAGGGCACTGTGTCCCACCTCGTGCAAGAGGCTGCCAATCACCACCTTCAGATAGGAGAAGAGTCCAAGGAACAGAGACCAGGACAGGACCTGCCAAAAAAAGAAGAGGCGGGATGAGAGATACCGGACACACATGCACAGAGGAAGAGGAGGGATGAGTGATACCGGACACACATGGACAGAGGAAGAGGCGAGATGAGAGATCCGGGACACACATGGACAGAGGAAGAGGTGGGATGAGAGATACCGGACACACATGCACAGAGGAAGAGGCGATACCGGATCAGAGATACCGGACACACATGCACAGAGGAAGAGGTGGGATGAGTGATACCGGACACACATGGACAGAGGAAGTGGCGGGATGAGTGATACCGGACACACATGCACAGAGGAAGAGGCGGGATGAGTGATACCGGACACACATGGACAGAGGAAGAGGCGGGATGAGAGATCCGGGACACACATGGACAGAGGAAGAGGCGGGATGAGAGATACCGGACACACATGGACAGAGGAAGAGGCGGGATGAGAGATCCGGGACACACATGGACAGAGGAAGAGGCGGGATGAGAGATCCGGTACACACATGGACAGAGGAAGAGGCGGGATAAGCGATACCGGACACACATGCACAGAGGAAGTGGCGGGATGAGTGATACCGGACACACATGCACAGAGGAAGAGGCGGGATGAGAGATCCAGGACACACATGGACAGAGGAAGAGGCGGGATGAGAGATCCGGGACACACATGCACAGAGGAAGAGGCGGGATGAGTGATATGGGACACACATGAACAGAGGAAGAGGCGGGATGAGAGATCAGGGAAACACATGGACAGAGGAAGAGGCGGGATGAGTGATATGGGACACACATGGACAGAGGAAGAGGCGGGATGAGAGATCCCGGACACACATGGACAGAGGAAGAGGCAGGAAGAGTGATACCGGACACACATGGACAGAGCAAGAGGCGGGATGAGAGATCCGGGACACACATGGACAGAGCAAGAGGCGGGATGAGAGATCCGGGACACACATGGACAGAGGAAGAGGCGGGATGAGAAATCCGGGACACACATGGACAGAGGAAGAGGCGGGATGAGAGATCCGGGACACACATGGACAGAGCAAGAGGCGGGATGAGAGATACCGGACACACATGGACAGAGCAAGAGGCGGGATGAGAGATCCGGGAAACACATGGACAGAGGAAGAGGCGGGATGAGAGATCCGGGACACACATGGACAGAGCAAGAGGCGGGATGAGAGATCCGGGAAACACATGGACAGAGGAAGAGGCGGGATGAGAGATCCGGGACACACATGGACAGAGGAAGAGGCGAGATAAGCGATACCGGACACACATGGACAGAGGAAGAGGCGGGATGAGAGATCCAGGACACACATGGACATAGGAAGAGGCGGGATGAGAGATCCGGGACACACATGGACAGAGGAAGAGGTGGGATGAAAGATCCAGGACACACATGGACAGAGCAAGAGGCGGGATGAGAGATCCGGGACACACATGGACAGAGGAAGAAGCGGGATGAGAGATCCAGGACACACATGGACAGAGGAAGAGGCGGGATGAGTGATACCGGACACACATGGACAGAGGAAGAAGCGGGATAAGCGATACCGGACACACATGGACAGAGCAAGAGGCGGGATGAGAGATCCGGGACAAACATGGACAGAGCAAGAGGCGGGATGAGAGATCCGGGACACACATGGACAGAGGAAGAGGCGGGATAAGTGATACGGGACACACATGGACAGAGCAAGAGGCGGGATGAGAGATCCGGGACACACATGGACAGAGCAAGAGGCGGGATAAGTGATACGGGACACACATGGACAGAGGAAGAGGCGGGATGAGAGATCCGGGATACACATGGACAGAGGAAGAGGCGGGATGAAAGATCCAGGACACACATGGACAGAGCAAGAGGCGGGATGAGAGATCCGGGACACACATGGACAGAGCAAGAGGCGGGATGAGAGATCCGGGACACACATGGACAGAGCAAGAGGCGGGATGAGAGATCCGGGACACACATGGACAGAGGAAGAGGGCGGGATGAGAGATCCCGGACACACATGGACAGAGGAAGAGGCGGGATGAGAGATCCTGGACACACATGGACAGAGGAATAGGCGGGATGAGAGATCCGGGAAACACATGGACAGAGTGGGATTCTCTAGTTTAAGGAACTAGTTACACGATTCATTACTCCATGACAGGCTGTGTGATCACAGGGGATTAATGATGTGAGACCCCCTGTAGTAACTGTACAGACATTGCATCAGAGACATACAAAGGGATTTTATTTCCAGTGATTACAGGGTTACTTGTCTCTTGTGTAATCAGACAGGAGACACAATGTAATGTACCCCACCAGGACATTAAATAATACCACCTTCTCCTGGTAGCAGAGGCCAGTAAGTACTTACCACAAGCACGATCCCCGCTGTGCTCCCCACAAGAGGGGGACAGGGGCTGAGAGCTGCCAAAACCATCAAGTATCCTCCAAATATTACTCCCATCACCATGATAACCCCGAGACCAAGAGAGGACCTAGAAGCATACAAAAGATGGGTTACACCCGGAGGTGGGAGGGGCAGACTCTGTGTCCCATAGCTCCCTCCTGTCACCCTGAGGCGGGAGGGGTAGACTCCATGTCCCATAGCTCCCTTCTGCTTGAGTCGCCCTGCAGTGGGAGGGGCAGACTCCGTGTCCCATAGCTCCCTTCTGTCTGTGTCGCCCTGCAGTGGGAGGGGCAGACTCAGTGTCCCATAGCTCCCTTCTGTCTGTGTCACCCTGCAGTGGGAGGGGCAGACTCCGTGTCCCATAGCTCCCTCCTGTCTGTGTCGCCCTTTGGCCCACAGAGTGGTGTAAAGACTGACCCTAGGTATAATTTAGGCTCTGGGGCAGTGTATGGACTGACCCTATGTATAATTTAGGCTCTGGGGCAGGGTATGGACTGACCCTATGTATAATTTAGTCTCTGGGGCAGGGTATGGACTGACCCCATGTATAATTTAGGCTCTGGGGCAGGGTATGGACTGACCCCATGTGTAATTTAGGCTCTGGGGCAGTGTATGGACTGACCCTATGTATAATTTAGGCTGTGGGGCAGTGTATGGACTGACCCTATGTATAATTTAGGCTGTGGGGCAGTGTATGGACTGACCCCATGTATAATTTAGGCTGTGGGCAGTGTATGGACTGACCCCATGTATAATTTAGGCTGTGGGGCAGTGTATGGACTGACCCCATGTATAATTTAGGCTGTGGGGCAGTGTATGGACTGACCCCATGTATAATTTAGGCTGTGGGGCAGTGTATGGACTGACCCCATGTATAATTTAGGCTCTGGGGCAGGGTATGAACTGACCCCATGTATAATTTAGGCTGTGGGGCAGGGTATGGACTGACCCTATGTGTAATTTAGGTTTTGGTGCAGGGTATGGACTGACCCTATGTATAATTTAGGCTGTGGGGCAGTGTATGGACTGACCCCATGTATAATTTAGGCTGTGGGGCAGTGTATGGACTGACCCTATGTATAATTTAGGCTGTGGGGCAGTGTATGGACTGACCCTATGTATAATTTGAGCTCTGGGGCAGTGTATGGACTGACCCTATGTATAAATTAGGCTATGGGGCACTGTATGGACTGATCCGATGTATAATTTAGGCTCTGGGGCAGTGTATGGACTGACCCTATGTATAATTTAGGCTCTGGGGCAGTGTATGGACTGACCCTATGTATAATTTAGGCTCTGGGGCAGTGTATGGACTGACCCTATGTATCATTTGAGCTCTGGGGCAGTGCATGGACTGACCCTATGTATAATTTGAGCTGTGGGGCAGTGTATGGACTGACCCTATGTATAATTTAGGCTCTGGGGCAGGGTATGGACTGACCCCATGTATAATTTCGGCTCTGTGGCAGTGTATGGACTGACCGCATGTATAATTTCGGCTCTGGGGCAGTGTATGGACTGACCCCATGTATAATTTCGGCTCTGTGGCAGTGTATGGACTGACCCTATGTATAATTTCGGCTTTGGGGCAGGGTATGGACTGACCCTATGTTTAATTTCGGCTCTGGGGCAGTGTATGGATCAGTGGTGGATCCAGGGGGGGGGTGGGCAACGGGGCAATTGCCCCCCCCCCCCCCCGAGAAGAAAGAGAAAAAAAAAAAAAACTGTAAAAAACAAACAAAACAAAACACGCTTGCAGGCAGAGACGGAGGTGAGACGGGATCGGAAGATCCCCCTCACCTTCTCTGCCTGCCTGCCAGGCTGCACGGGGAGCCGAACAGGCAGCACAGAGAAACCTCCGTGCTGCCTGTTCGGCTCCCCGTGCAGTGTGCCGACAGGTCACGTGACCGGCGTGCTGACGTCATACGCGCGCCGGGTCACGTGACCTGTCGGCACAACCACCTGTGAGACGAACAGGCAGCATGGAGAAGACCAATCTGCCTGCCACTAGCCACCAGGGAAAGGTAAGTGCTGGGGAGTGGGGAGATGGGGGGAATGTACTGGGGAAAGTGGCAGGGGCTTATTAATGGCAACTAACACTGGCATATTACTGGGCAAATTGGCTGGGGCATATTAAAATATTAAATGGCAAATAACTGGCATATTACTGGGCAAATTGGCAGGGGATATTCAAATATTAAATGGCAAATTACTGGGCAAATTGGCAGGGGATATTAAATGGCAAATAACTGGCATATTACTGGGCAAATTGGCTGGGGCATATTAAAATATTAAATGGCAAATAACTGGCATATTACTGGGCAAATTGGCAGGGGATATTAAAATATTAAATGGCAAATTACTGGGCAAATTGGCAGGGGATATTAAATGGCAAATAACTGGCATATTACTGGGCAAATTGGCTGGGGCATATAAAATGTCAAATAACACTGGAATATTGCTGGGCAAATTGGCTGGGGCATATTAAATGGCAAATAACACTGGAATATTATTGGGCAAATTGGCTGGGGCATATTAAATGGCAACTGACACAGGAATATTATTGGAAAAATTGGCTGGGGCATATTAAATGGCAACTAACACTGGCATATTATTGGGCAAATTGGCTGGGGCATCTTAAATGGCAACTAACACTGGCATATTATTGGGTAAATTGGCTGAGAGAGCCATACATGGGAAGGGAGAAGAGAGAGACATAAATGGGATGGTAGAGGAGAGACAGACAGACATGGGTTGGCAGAGGAGAGACAGACAAACATGGGATGGCAGAGGAGAGACAGACAGATATGGGAAGGGGAGAGGAGACAAACAGACATGGGAAGGGAGAGGAGAGAGACATAAATGGGAAGGGAGAAGAGAGAGACATAAATGGGATGGTAGAGGAGAGACAGACAGACATGGGTTGGCAGAGGAGAGACAGACAAACATGGGATGGCAGAGGAGAGACAGACAGATATGGGAAGGGGAGAGGAGACAAACAGACATGGGAAGGGAGAGGAGAGAGACATAAATGGGAAGGGAGAAGAGAGAGACATAAATGGGATGGTAGAGGAGAGACAGACAGACATGGGAAGGGAGAGGAGAGAGACATAAATGGGAAGGGAGAAGAGAGAGACATAAATGGGATGGTAGAGGAGAGACAGACAGACATGGGAAGGGAGAGGAGAGAGACATAAATGGGATGGTAGAGGAGAGACAGACAGACATGGGATGGGAGAGGAGAGACAGACAGACATGGGAAGGGAGAGGAGAGAGACATAAATGGGATGGGAGAGGAGAGACAGACAGACATGGGATGGGAGAGGAGAGACAGACAGACATGGGATGGGAGAGGAGAGACAGACAGACATGGGAAGGGAGAGGAGAGAGACATAAATGGGATGGTAGAGGAGAGACAGACAGACATGGGAGAGGAGAGACAGAGAGATGGGAAATGAGAGAAGAGACAGATGGACATGGGAAAGAAGAGGATACATAGATGGACATGGGAAGGAAGAGGAGAGAAACGGACATGGAAGGAAGAGAGACAGAGGGACACGGGGAGTGAGAGGAGTTCGACAGACATGGGAAGGGAGAGGAGAGTGACAGAAGGACATGAGAGAGAGGAAAAGACAGACGGACATGGGAGAGAGGATAAGACAGACGGACATGTGAGAGAGGATAAGACAGACGGACATGGGAGAGATAATAAGACAGACGGACATGGGAGAGAAGAAAAGACAGATGGACATGTGAGAGAGGATAAGACAGACGGACATGTGCCCCTCCCGAGATCAGACTCTGGATCCGCCCCTGGTATGGACTGACCCCATGTATAATTTCGGCTCTGTGGCAGTGCATGGACTGACCCCATGTATAATTTCGGCTCTGTGGCAGTGCATGGACTGACCCCATGTATAATTTCGGCTCTGTGGCAGTGCATGGACTGACCCCATGTATAATTTCGGCTCTGTGGCAGTGCATGGACTGACCCCATGTATAATTTCGGTTCTGGGGCAGTGCATGGACTGACCCCATGTATAATTTCGGTTCTGGGGCAGTGCATGGACTGACCCCATGTATAATTTCGGTTCTGGGGCAGTGCATGGACTGACCCCGTGTATAATTTCGGTTCTGGGGCAGTGCATGGACTGACCCCGTGTATAATTTCGGTTCTGGGGCAGTGCATGGACTGACCCCATGTATAATTTCGGTTCTGGGGCAGTGCATGGACTGACCCCATGTATAATTTCGGTTCTGGGGCAGTGTATGGACTGACCCCATGTATAATTTCGGTTCTGGGGCAGTGCATGGACTGACCCCGTGTATAATTTCGGTTCTGGGGCAGTGCATGGACTGACCCCATGTATAATTTCGGTTCTGGGGCAGTGCATGGACTGACCCCATGTATAATTTAGGCTGTGGGGCAGTGTATGGACTGACCCCATGTATAATTTAGGCTGTGGGGCAGTGTATGGACTGACCCCATGTATAATTTCGGTTCTGGGGCAGTGCATGGACTGACCCCATGTGTAATTTCGGCTCTGTGGCAGTGCATGGACTGACCCCATGTATAATCCAGAAGATGACTGGGATTCTCAGGTCACACTGTAAATATTTGACAGAAGCTGACAGAGCCTGTGACCATCACGAGGAATCTCCTAATCTTGCCAGGAATGTGTAAAGACAGTCACATGGAGCAACAATCCGGCCTGGAGCAGCCAAGGGCAAAGAGAGGGCAGGTAACAGCATAACCAGAGAGTGAGCCACGGACGGAATTACAGACATCCTACATAAAGGAGTGGACTGTATATGAAGAAACTATGGGGGGCCTTTATAAATGGACAGTGGGAGACTCTGTATGGAGGGTACTAAACACCATGTCCTCCCACTGATAGAGCTATACAGAGCAAAGATACTAAACACCATGTCCGCCCCCTGATAGAGCTATACAGAGCAAAGATTCTAACCAACATGTCCGCCCCCTGATAGAGCCATACAGAGCAAAGATTCTAAACAACATGTCCACCCCCTGATAGAGCTATACAGAGCAAAGATTCTAACCAACATGTCTGCCCCCTGATAGAGCTATACAGAGCAAAGATTCTAAACAACATGTCCTCCCACTGATAGAGCTATACAGAGCAAAGATTCTAACCAACATGTCTTCTACCTGATAGAGCAATACAGAGCAAAGATTCTAAACAACATGTCCGCCCCTGATAGAGCTATACAGAGCAAAGATTCTAACTAACATGTCCGCCCCCTGATAGAGCTATACAGAGCAAAGATTCTAAACATGTCTGCCCCCTGATAGAGCTATACAGAGCAAAGATACTAAACAACATGTCCGCCCCCTGATAGAACTATACAGAGCAAAGATTCTAAACATGTCCGCCAAGGTGCTTTATTTATATTATTTCATTCTAGTATTTCTGTTTAATAGAAAGATTACATAAAGTTTAGACATATTAAAGAGAACCTCATGCTTTGCTGACAGTTGCTAACTAATTTGCCTTTGACAAATGACATCTTATACTGCCACCTACTGGTAATATATATAAAAGGACACAGACAGACCCTGGCTCACCTGCATAGAACACACATGGCGATGAAGCATGCTGCGGGGTTTGCTATGTTACTCAGCACCACAGACCAGTGATAGGCATCAGATCCATAGGGTAGGCAGCTGTAGGTTTGTACGGAAGGCAGCACGCCATTGGTAAGTGCATTGGACACGCCCAGCAGCACCAGAAGATACACATTACGCATGGTCCAGAAGCTCTGTGACCCAGAGATCTCCAACTCAGCTCCCGGGGTCTTTTCCTGCTCAGGGGTCTGTAATGGACAGGAGTCCTCAGAGACAGTTCCGTCTTGGGGGAGAGTGGACGAGCCCAGCTCTTGCTCAGATTCCTTCCCCTCTTTCCTTCTCAAGAGCTGCAGAGCAGCAAATGCCAGGGCAGAAACCAAAAGCAGAGAAAACAGGCCCCAGAAGTAGGCCGAGGAAGAGAAGTTCTCCTGCATGTAGTGGATGTCCGTCCCGTTCCCCCAGGTGGAGTTCCTGCACTCCACACGCCCTACTCCCTGACCCAACGCCAACACACATGGGAACAGGGCGCTCAGGCCCTGCCCAATGAAGAAACTGCGGATGTACTGCTGGGGGAATCGGTACATGAAGGGCAGGAAGGTGACATTGGACGTACAGCAACCGAGAGCTAGAAGAAAGGCCAAGAGCAAGTAAGGCACACTGCGCTCCTCTCCTGCCACGGTCACCCGCTTGTCCCAAAACACGGCCAGGACACCTGCCGACACCAAGCTCAGAGCATGGATGGAGCGGATAAGGCAGGGCTCCGATATCCTTCCCGGGGGGCAGAACCGGTGACTCAGGGTGACGGCCAATGGACCAATGTTAGCCAATGCAATGAGCACTGTAAGGAAAGCCGGAAGATTCCAGCCTGAGGAAGACAAAGGGAAGACATGACTGATTATACGATGGCACCAGCAGGACAGCATGATTTTCAAACACTAAGTCAAGAATTAACTTCATTAAACTTGTTTTTTGGGGAGGGCTTACTTTATTTGATTAAAAAAGTCCCCGGCCCATACTTTCATTTCTGACCCCTTGGCTCAGTTTTTCCGCCAACACAAATGAATCAAGGGGCCACATGTGGCTTCCGAATTTCTGGCGCGGCCTGTGAGGGGAATGTTATTCTGTATGATGCCAGAACTGTCCGAGCGCATGCGAGATTGTGGCTTTTATACAAAAGCCGAATCAACGAGAAATCCAATTCCCATGATTGTGTGGTGGAAGAAGTGACATTCACACATGGCCCCATCATGCCCAACTCGGAAGTCAGGGGCCAGTTATCAGCAATGCGATGCAGATGTTACATTCATAGCAGGGGCCGGGGGGCTCTATGAATGAAAGTAAAATGTAATGTTAATTTAAAGATTGCTTGGAGTGTAGCTGGTTATACAAATAAAGCAACTTATTGAGCCCTCTTTGTACCATACAGCTCTATCATAGGGCAGACATGTTGGGCAATATGAAGGAAGATCTGACCCAAGATTCTAAACAACATGTCCGTCCCTGATAGAGCTATACAGAGCAAAGATTCTAAACAACATGTCCGCCCCCCTGATAGAGCTATACAGAGCAAAGACTATAAACAACATGTCCACCCCTGATAGAGCTATACAGAGCAAAGATTCTAAACAACATGTCCGCCCCCCTGATAGAGCTATACAGAGCAAAGATTCTAAACAACATGTCTGCCCCTGATAGAGCTGTACAGAGCAAAGATTCTAAACAACATGTCCGCCCCCCTGATAGAGCTATACAGAGCAAAGATTCTAAACAACATGTCTGCCCCTGATAGAGCTATACAGAGCAAACATTCTAAACATATCCGCCCACTGATAGATCCATACAGAGCAAAGATGCTAAACAAAATGTCCGTCCCCTGATAGAGCTATACAGAGCAAAGATTCTAAACAACATTTCCGTCCCCCGATAGAGCTATACAGGGCAAAGATTCTAAACAACATGTCCGCCCCCTGATAGAGCTATACAAAGCAAAGATTCTAAACAACATGTCCGCCCCGATAGAGCTATATAGAGCAAAGATTCTAAACAACATGTCCGCCCCCTGATAGAGCTATACAGAGCAAAGGTTCTAAACAACATGTCCGCCCCCTGATAGAGCTATACAGAGCAAAGGTTCTAAACAACATGTCCGCCCCCTGATAGAGCTATATAGAGCAAAGATTCTAAACAACATGTCCTCCCCCTGATAGAGCTATACAGAGCAAAGATACTAAACAACATGTCCTCCCCCTGATAGAGCTATACAGAGCAAAGATACTAAACAACATGTCCCCCATACAAAGCAAAGATGACTCAGTAAGGTAGTTTATTTCTAGTTAAAGGACAACTAAATGTTTTTTCCATTTGTGCTTCTAATGTAGTGGTTCAACAGAGGGTACCTTAAATACATTGATCCCCTCGAAGAACTCTGAGAGTGCAGAGAAAAGACCCCCACATAATTCAGACCCCGATCAGATGAGTCTGGTTAGCTCCCACTCTGATGTCAGTGCGCACCAGCCACCCCTCCGGCTCTGCCTCAGGTGCGAGGCAGAGCCAAGACTAAACCTGTGTGTCTAAACATATATGTCCGGTTTACTGGGTGCAAGAGGACACTTTAAAAAAAAAAACTTTGCTTCCTGTGAGGAAATAAAAAAACTTTAGCTGTCCTTTAAAATGTCTACACTTGATGCAAACTTTCAATTAACACAGAATTTCATCTTTTTTTGCTGACAGTTTAAAGCCACAGTCTGGTCCCCAAACTCACGTTGGTGCAGTATGAAGATCACTGCTTGTATAGTGCCCAGGGTTTTATCCCTGTGTGATATGATGCAGGCATTCTGTATAAGTCACATGATTAATATCTGACTCAAACCCTCCCCAGTGATTACTCTGTATGGTTACTGCAGGTGCGGCAGCACTGATTATATAGACACTGAGGATATAAAGTGTTGTTTCATTTAGTCCCTTCCTGTGCTGCTAGAATAGAATACAGTGTGTGGACTCTTGTACACAGCAGAATCTCTTAACAGTGCAACACATTGTCTGATGACATCACTAGAGAGACTGGAAATGCCATTCATTTGAATGGCATTATTCTCATTGGTTCCTGCAGCAAAAGAAAAGGAAATGACTTTTACTCAGCTAGTGTGGGCAGTCCTGGTTTCTTGCAAACTTTGTACTTTGAAAGCACAGTAATAAGCTTTAATATTTGGAAGATGCATTTTGGAAAGTCCCTTTAATCTGTGTGAGTTACAGCAAGTCATGGTGGAGGAGGGAGAGGGATTTTATACGTGTATTACTCCCATAGAGATGCATGACAATGCCCACTTTGCATGTGCAGGATGTCCCTGAGATGGTTACATGCTCAGTGCATCTGCACACATCTTGCAATGTAAATGAGTTGGTCTATAGCAGGAAAGACAGACATTCCCAAGGATTCGCTGCACTCATCTGTATGCAATATACCTGTACAATGTACAGCACAACACTACCTAATGCACCAAAGCTATTGTGATGCCTGAAGTGTTCCTTTAACAGAGCTCCACAGTGGAAGCAATGCTTGTGACACGCTAGAATCCCAGCATTGGGTGTATCATGCTACACGTTACAGTTCTACATGTACATGTGACCCTGTACTGACCTTCTGGAAGCTCCTTCACCACGACCGGCAGCTCCACCCACAGCGAGTTCACAGACACCCAGGACCCCATGCCAAACAAAGCAACCAGGACATGTGTCAGCAGAGCATGGAGAGTCACAGCCATCGCGGGACCCCTGTGAAAAGGGGATACAGCACTGAGCAAGAGAAACGCGTGGGGATCACTCACTGAACAAGGGGTAACAGACGAGCGCGCGTCTCTGCTGGATGCTTAATGGCACAGAAGGCGAACTGCGTGGGGATCACTCACTGAACACGGGGTAACAGACGAGCGCGCGTCTCTGCAGGATGCTTAATGGCACAGAAGGCGAACTGCGTGGGGATCACTCACTGAACACGGGGTAACCGACGAGCGCGCGTCTCTGCTGGATGCTTAATGGCACAGAAGGCGAACTGCGTGGGGATCACTCACTGAACACGGGGTAACCGACGAGCGCGCGTCTCTGCTGGATGCTTAATGGCACAGAAGGCGAACTGCGTGGGGATCACTCACTGAACACGGGGTAACAGACGAGCGCGCGTCTCTGCTGGATGCTTAATGGCACAGAAGGCGAACTGCGTGGGGATCACTCACTGAACAAGGGGTAACCGACGAGCGCGCGTCTCTGCTGGATGCTTCATCACTTAATGAACAAGGGATGAGCAGAAGTTTCCCCCAAAACCTTAAATTATGCAGAGCCATGTAATAACCAGCAGACGTGCAGAGCCATGTAATAACCAGGAGACATGCAGAGCCATGTAATAACCAGCAGACATGCAGAGCCATGTAATAACCAGCAGACGTGAAGCCATGTAATAACCAGCAGACATGCAGAGCCATGTAATAACCAGCAGACGTGAAGCCATGTAATAACCAGCAGACATGCAGAGCCATGTAATAACCAGCAGACGTGAAGCCATGTAATAACCAGCAGACGTGAAGCCATGTAATAACCAGCAGACGTGAAGCCATGTAATAACCAGCAGACGTGAAGCCATGTAATAACCAGCAGACGTGAAGCCATGTAATAACCAGCAGACGTGAAGCCATGTAATAACTAGCAGACATGCAGAGCCATGTAATAACCAGCAGACATGCAGAGCCATGTAATAACCAGCAGACGTGAAGCCATGTAATAACCAGCAGACATGCAGAGCCATGTAATAACTAGCAGAGCACCGACATGCAGAGCCATGTAATAACTAGCAGAGCACCGACATGCAGAGCCATGTAATAATCAGCAGACATGCAGAGCCATGTAATAACTAGCAGAGCACTGACATGCAGAGCCATGTAATAACCAGGAGACATGCAGAGCCATGTAATAACTAGCAGAGCACCGACATGCAGAGCCATGTAATAACTAGCAGAGCACCGACATGCAGAGCACCAACATGCAGAGCCATGTAATAACCAGCAGACACGCAGAGCCATGTAATAACTAGCAGGGGACTGACACGCAGAGCCATGTAATAACTAGCAGAGCACTGACATGCAGAGCCATGTAATAACTAGCAGAGCACTGACATGGAGAGCCATGTAATAACTAGCAGAGCACTGACATGCAGAGCCATGTAATAACTAGCAGAGCACCGACATGCAGAGCCGTGTAATAACTAGCAGAGCACCGACATGCAGAGCCGTGTAATAACTAGCAGAGCACCGACATGCAGAGCCATGTAATAACTAGCAGAGCACCGACATGCAGAGCCATGTAATAACTAGCAGAGCACTGACATGCAGAGCCATGTAATAACTAGCAGAGCACTGACATGCAGAGCCATGTAATAACTAGCAGAGCACTGACATGCAGAGCCATGTAATAACTAGCAGAGCACTGACATGCAGAGTCTTGGATATTACATATGGAATATACTTACTGGTCACAATGCTGATTTCTTGGAACTAAAGGCACAAACTCGTCACCAATTGATTGCTTCAGGGTGAGAAGGACCCTGGGAAGGGTGTGGCACTTAACAAGGCACAAAGCAGAATCTATAAAAACATTTATTATACAGTAAAACAGACAGAAACAAGGTACGACACTGAGTCTGCCCCTCCCACTGCAGGGCGACACAGACTCTGCCCCTCCCACTGCAGGGCGACACAGACTCTGCCCCTCCCACTGCAGGGCGACACAGAGTCTGCCCCTCCCACTGCAGGGCGACACAGACAGAAACAAGGTACGACACTGAGTCTGCCCCTCCCACTGCAGGGCGACACAGACTCTGCCCCTCCCACTGCAGGGCGACACAGACAGAAACAAGGTACGCCACAGAGTCTGCCCCTCCCACTGCAGGGCGACACAGACTCTGCCCCTCCCACTGCAGGGCGACACAGACAGAAACAAGGTACGGCACAGAGTCTGCCCCTCCCACTGCAGGGCGACACAGACAGAAACAAGGTACGGCACAGAGTCTGCCCCTCCCACTGCAGGGCGACACAGACAGAAGGGAGCTATGGGACATGGAGTATGCCCCTCCCACTGCAGGGCGACACAGACAGAAGGGAGCTATGGGACATGGAGTATGCCCCTCCCACTGCAGGGTGACACAGACAGAAGGAAGCTATGGGACATGGAGTATGCCCCTCCCACTGCAGGGTGACACAGACAGAAGGAAGCTATGGGACATGGAGTATGCCCCTCCCACTGCAGGGTGACACAGACAGAAGGAAGCTATCGGACATGGAGTCTGCCCCTCCCACTGCAGGGTGACACAGACAGAAGGGAGCTATGGGACATGGAGTATGCCCCTCCCACTGCAGGGCTACAGACAGAAGGGAGCTATGGGACACGGAGTCTGCCCCTCCCACTGCAGGGCTACAGACAGAAGGAAGCTATCGGACATGGAGTCTGCCCCTCCCACTGAAGGGCGACACAGACAGAAAGGAGCTATGGGACACGGAGACTGCAGGGCGACTGACAGAAGGGAGCTATGGGACACGGAGACTGCCCCTCCTACTGCAGGGCAACACAGACAGAAGGGAGCGATGGGACACAGACATACCTGATCTAGCAGATGAAAGTCATGTCACGGTCAGGCTGATGCCCAGTCACTGTCCTTCGAGTCCCTGCAGGGAGATGGGACGACAAAAACAAAATCATAAAGAAACAACAAACAGACTAGTAAAAAGAAAAGGAAACCTTATTAACCCTTAAACTTCCATTAGTAACCCTGACCTGTATCTTTACACATTCACATGGCTTTACTATTGGATCTGCGTGTGCACACAGCCAACCAGAGTGGGGGCTCACCTCTCGCATCTGATCAGGGTCTGTGCAGAGAAAGACCACCATTTTCACAACCAACAGAGGGGAACTAATTAAGGTAAGCACTAGCCAAGAGCCAGACATTACTCACCCCAACACACCTCAATACTCACCCCAACACACCTCAATCCTCACCCCAACACACCTCAATCCTCACCCCAACACACCTCAATACTCACCCCAACACACCTCAATACTCACCCCAACACACCTCAATACTCACCCCAACACACCTCAATACTCACCCCAACACACCTCAATACTGACCCCAACACACCTCAATCCTCACCCCAACACACCTCAATCCTCACCCCAACACACCTCAATACTGACCCCAACACACCTCAATCCTGACCCCAACACACCTCAATCCTGACTTCAACACACCTCAATCCTGACCCCAACACACCTCAATACTCACCCCAACACACCTCAATACTCAACCCAACACACCTCAATACTGACCCCAACACACCTCAATCCTCACCCCAACACACCTCAATCCTCACCCCAACACACCTCAATACTGACCCCAACACACCTCAATCCTGACCTCAACACACCTCAATCCTGACTTCAACACACCTCAATCCTGACCCCAACACACCTCAATCCTCACCCCAACACACCTCAATACTGACCCCAACAAACCTCAATACTGACCCCAACAAACCTCAATACTGACCCCAACACTCACCCCAACACACCTCAACACACCTCAATACTGACCCCAACACACCTCAAGACTCACCCCAACACACCTCAAGACTCACCCCAACACACCTCAACACTCAATCCAACACACCTCAACACTCAATCCAACACACCTCAACACTCAATCCAACACACCTCAATACTGAGCCCAACACACCTCAATACTGAGCCCAACACACCTCAATACTGAGCCCAACACACCTCAATACTGAGCCCAAACCACCTCAATACTGAGCCCAACACACCTCAATACTGACCCCAACACACCTCAATACTGAGCCCAACACACCTCAAGACTCACCCCAACACACCTCAACACTCAATCCAACATACCTCAATACTGAGCCCAACACACCTCAATACTGAGCCCAACACACCTCAATACTGAGCCCAACACACATCAATACTGAGCCCAACACACCTCAATACTGAGCCCAAACCACATCAATACTGAGCCCAACACACCTCAATACTGAGCCCAACACACCTCAATACTGAGCCCAACACACCTCAATACTGAGCCCAACACACCTCAATACTGAGCCCAACACACCTCAATACTGAGCCCAACACACCTCAATACTGAGCCCAACACACCTCAATACTGAGCCCAACACACCTCAATACTGAGCCCAACACACCTCAATACTGAGCCCAAACCACCTCAATACTGAGCCCAACACACCTCAATACTGAGCCCAACACACCTCAATACTGAGCCCAAACCACCTCAATACTGAGCCCAACACACCTCAATACTGAGCCCAACACACCTCAATACTGAGCCCAACACACCTCAATACTGAGCCCAAACCACCTCAATACTCACTCCAACACACCTCAATACTGAGCCCAACACACCTCAATACTGAGCCCAACACACCTCAATACTGAGCCCAACACACCTCAATACTGAGCCCAACACACCTCAATACTGAGCCCAAACCACCTCAATACTCACTCCAACACACCTCAATACTGACCCCAACAAACCTCAATACTGACCCCAACACTCACCCCAACACACCTCAACACTCACCCCAACACACCTCAATACTGACCCCAACACACCTCAACACTCACCCCAACACACCTCAATACTGACCCCAACACACCTCAATACTGAGCCCAACACACCTCAATACTGAGCCCAACACACCTCAATACTGAGCCCAAACCACCTCAATACTGAGCCCAACACACCTCAATACTGAGCCCAACACACCTCAATACTGAGCCCAACACACCTCAATACTGAGCCCAACACACCTCAATACTGAGCCCAACACACCTCAATACTGAGCCCAACACACCTCAATACTGAGCCCAAACCACCTCAATACTCACTCCAAACCACCTCAATACTGACCCCAACACACCTCAATACTGAGCCCAACACACCTCAATACTGAGCCCAACACACCTCAATACTGAGCCCAACACACCTCAATACTGAGCCCAACACACCTCAATACTGAGCCCAAACCACCTCAATACTCACTCCAACACACCTCAATACTGACCCCAACAAACCTCAATACTGACCCCAACACTCACCCCAACACACCTCAATACTGAGCCCAACACACCTCAATACTGAGCCCAACACACCTCAATACTGAGCCCAACACACCTCAATACTGAGCCCAACACACCTCAATACTGAGCCCAACACACCTCAATACTGAGCCCAACACACCTCAATACTGAGCCCAACACACCTCAATACTGAGCCCAAACCACCTCAATACTGAGCCCAAACCACCTCAATACTGAGCCCAACACACCTCAATACTGAGCCCAACACACCTCAATACTGAGCCCAACACACCTCAATACTGAGCCCAACACACCTCAATACTGAGCCCAACACACCTCAATACTGAGCCCAACACACCTCAATACTGAGCCCAAACCACCTCAATACTCACTCCAACACACCTCAATACTGACCCCAACAAACCTCAATACTGACCCCAACACTCACCCCAACACACCTCAACATTCACCCCAACACACCTCAATACTGACCCCAACACACCTCAAGACTCACCCCAACACACCTCAAGACTCACCCCAACACACCTCAAGACTCACCCCAACACACCTCAAGACTCACCCCAACACACCTCAAGACTCACCCCAACACACCTCAACACTCAATCCAACATACCTCAATACTGAGCCCAACACACCTCAATACTGAGCCCAACACACCTCAATACTGAGCCCAACACACCTCAATACTGAGCCCAACACACCTCAATACTGAGCCCAAACCACCTCAATACTGAGCCCAACACACCTCAATACTGAGCCCAACACACCTCAATACTGAGCCCAACACACCTCAATACTGAGCCCAACACACCTCAATACTGAGCCCAAACCACCTCAATACTCACTCCAACACACCTCAATACTGACCCCAACACTCACCCCAACACACCTCAACACTCACCCCAACACACCTCAATACTGACCCCAACACACCTCAATACTCACCGCAACACACCTCAACACTCACCCCAACACACCTCAATACTGACCCCAACACACCTCAATACTCACCGCAACACACCTCAAGACTCACCCCAACACACCTCAAGACTCACCCCAACACACCTCAACACTCAATCCAACATACCTCAATACTGAGCCCAACACACCTCAATACTGAGCCCAACACACCTCAATACTGACCCCAACACAGCTCAATACTGACCCCAACACAGCTCAATACGGACCCCAACACACCTCAATACTGACCCCAACACACCTCAATACTGACCCCAACACAGCTCAATACGGACCCCAACACAGCTCAATACTGACCCCAACACAGCTCAATACTGACCCCAACACACCTCAATACTGATCCCAACACACCTCAATACTGATCCCAACACTCACCCCTCAATACTCACCCCAACACACCTCAATCCAACACATAAGTTTTATTGATTCATTAATAGAAGATCTGGCTGCACCGGGCATGTAATAAGTAACTTATTACTACTGTAACTGAACCCCCCGATACCTGGCCAGTACCTCCGTCAGTCTCTGCTTCCTACTGACTCTCAGCTCTCTCAAGGGCCAGTGAGACCAGTGATTTTAGCACCAGGATCCCCTGATCTCTGCCGACATCCAAATCACTGGCTGAGAGTTAGTGCCTTATATTCAGACATTAGTATATAATTAGTTCACAGCACACGTTAGACACATACAGACACAGCACACTACACATACATAAACACAACATAATCAGTTTAATAGTAAATTCAGTTAACACAGAATAATGGATAAGGGAGTAAACTATCATTAGGGACAAGAGTAAAGGGTACAGTGGGCAACAACATATATATTATAACGTCAGTGCAAACTTATCCACTGTACTCCCCTCCTCAAAAACAGAACCACTTCTCAATGCCAGGGCCCATAATCTCTAGGAAGGAGCCGGTCATCATTCTCCCCAGTGATGGAGGGGCCGATCATCATTCTCCCCAGTGATGGAGGGGCCGGTCATCATTCTCCCCAGTGATGGAGGGGCCGGCCATCATTCTCCCCAGTGATGGAGGGGCCGGCCATCATTCTCCCCAGTGATGGAGGGGCCGGCCATCATTCTCCCCAGTGATGGAGGGGTCGGCCATCATTCTCCCCAGTGATGGAGGGGCCGGCCATCATTCTCCCCAGTGATGGAGGGGCCGGCCATCATTCTCCCCAGTGATGGAGGGGCCGGCCATCATTCTCCCCAGTGATGGAGGGGCCGGCCATCATTCTCCCCAGTGATGGAGGGGCCGGCCATCATTCTCCCCAGTGATGGAGGGGCCGGCCATCATTCTCCCCAGTGATGGAGGGGACGGCCATCATTCTCCCCAGTGATGGAGCGGCCGGCCATCATTCTCCCCAGTGATGGAGGGGCCGGCCATCATTCTCCCCAGTGATGGAGGGGCCGGCCATCATTCTCCCCAGTGATGGAGGGGCCGGCCATCATTCTCCCCAGTGATGGAGGGGCCGGCCATCATTCTCCCCAGTGATGGAGGGGACGGCCATCATTCTCCCCAGTGATGGAGGGGACGGCCATCATTCTCCCCAGTGATGGAGGGGACGGCCATCATTCTCCCCAGTGATGGAGCGGCCGGCCATCATTCTCCCCAGTGATGGAGCGGCCGGCCATCATTCTCCCCAGTGATGGAGCGGCCGGCCATCATTCTCCCCAGTGATGGAGCGGCCGGCCATCATTCTCCCCAGTGATGGAGGGGCCGGTCATCATTCTCCCCAGTGATGGAGGGGACGGCCATCAAACACATCATTAGATTTCACCAGTGATTGTAACAGACCAGACCCCCTGCTCCTGAGCCTCTCCATCACACAAATGTGCTCATTGAAGTGAAGATGTTGGGGAGGCAGACCCAGGGGTAGATTTGCTGGAGGTAACGGTTCTCCCCAACAGCCGGGATGACAGCTCCTCTAGCATAGAGTGGATCCAGGAGCTAGTGATGCCGAGGCAGGTTGTGGGGGTATGGGACTCTATTATTAAGAGAGTAGATAGGGTAATCTGCGGCTCTGACCGCAGCAGCTGAATAGTTTGCTTTCTCCCGGGGGGGCCCGTGTTCGGCATGTTGCAGACAGAGTGGACAGATTATTGGGAGGGGCTGCAGAGGAGAAAGCCGTCTTGGGCCATATTGGGACCAATGACAAAGTAAGAGGAAAATGGAGGGTCCTAAAAAGGTAATTTTAGGGATTTGAGGAGTACGATTAGGAAATGGACCTCCAAGGTAGGACAGGTAGAGTATCATTTATCTTGTAAATCCCCCCCCCCCCCCCATCATTATACAAACGCACAATGGTTTACTCAGTGTCCAGACCCCTTAATCTGTGATTTCCATGCATGATCAGATCCCCCCACACAGGGTAATACCTGCCAACGGTAGGTTCCAAACAATCACATCACAGTTACATGTCAGTAATAGTGTGAGTACTGAGAGGCTTTAAAAGGGGCTGTCTGGTGCCAAAATGCATCTTCCAAATGTTAATACATATTAAAATGCATGGTTTACATTTGGCAGTGCTTAAAATGTAAAATAAATACTTTAAATTGCGAAATCACAGCAGTTTGCAAGAAACCAGGACTTCCCTCACTAGCTGAGTAAAAGTCATTTCCTCTTTTTGTTGCTGTTGCTGCAGGAACCAATGAGAATCCTGCCATTTGAATTAATGGAATTTCCTGTCTCTCTAGCAATGTCATCAGACATACAAAAGTATAAATGTGCTTCTTGATTTACCCTCTATACTTGTCTTGTCAAGTACTTGGTATTACACATTTGCAGGTTCCTATGGATTATTAATCCAGTTTAACGGAGGTACCCAGTTGGGGTACCAGGGAGTCCGTTACAAGCAGTAAGCATTCTCTGGGACCCCGAGTCCCGCTGAGCTCTACCTCTGACACAAAAAGCAGGACAGACCTTCCAAATCAGGACTGTCCTGCGCAAAATCGGGACAGTTGGGAGGTATGGACCAGGGTAATGCAGTGGATGTAATATACCTAGATTTTGCGAAGGCTTTTGATCCAGTGCCACACAATAGGTTAATGGGTAAACTAAGCATATCGGATTGGAAAGAAATACTTGGATAAGGATAGGGGTTGAAGGACCTATGACAGCGGGAGGTTGTAAGTGGCTGGTTTTCCAGGTGGACAAAGGTCGTAAGTGGAGAGTCTCCGGGATCTGTCCTCCAGACAACTCTCATTTATTTAATCAGTGCCTTAGAAGGTGATGTAGCAATAGATGGCACAACATTCTGTACAATAATAAATACTAAGTGATTTACACATAACCAGAGAATTGAAAATAAGAAAGATGGGGTTCATTTTTATAATTAGGAATAATGGAGCATATTCAGTCTATCCTCCAGCCCCTAAAGTGCTTGCTCAGTATCTCTGGCAGAGGTGCTTTAATAAAGACACATGTAAAAGCATGCTAGTTCTAATCTAAATAACGTGTTGGGTCAATCCTGTATGACAGTAATGGCAAACTATTGGCACGCCAAGCTCTGTTGTGGCATGTGTGGCTAGGGGGAGTTGTGGGGCTTAAGCCCCTAATCTTAGCTCCATTGGCCCAAAGGGAAAATTCATTGCAAAATAAATATTTACAGAAATGCTATCCTGTTGCCTCCTGAGCAATTACATCAGTATTATTACTCAGGAGCCAGCAGGATAATCATCTCAGTAACCGCACACCCCTCCAGATCGCAAACTGGTTTAGCCTGCCAGTTCCTCTCCTGACATCAGCTTGACAGCTGACACGCCCCCTCTTCACACAGCAGTGTAGCAGCTCTGCCAAGGAAGAGACTTCCTGCAATGTATGTATACATGTGCTGTATGTAAGTGTGAGTATGTGTGTATACAAGTGCTGTATGTACGTGTGAGTAAGAATGTGTGTATACATGTGCTGTATGTAAGCGTGAGTATGTGTGTATAAATGTGAAGTATGTGGGTATACATTTGCTGTATGTAAGTGTGAGTAAGAGTGTGTGTATACATGTGCATGCTTGTATACATGTGAAGTATGTAGTATGTTGGTATCCATGTGCTGTGTGTATGTGGGTATCCATGTGCTGTGTGTATGTGTGAGAGTTTGTATGTGGGTATCCATGTGCTGTGTGTATGTGTATGTATGTGGGTATCCATGTGCTGTGTATGTGAGAGTATGTATGTGGGTATCCATGTGCTGTGTATGTGAGAGTATGTATGTGGGTATCCATGTGCTGTGTCTATGTGTGAGAGTATGTATGTGGGTATCCATGTGCTGTGTGTATGTGTGAGAGTATGTATGTGGTTATCCATGTGCTGTGTGTATGTGTGAGAGTATGTATGTGGTTATCCATGTGCTGTGTGTACGTGTGAGAGTATGTATGTGGGTATCCATGTGCTGTGTCTATGTGTGAGAGTATGTATGTGGGTATCCATGTGCTGTGTGTATGTATGTGGGTATCCATGTGCTGTGTATGTGAGAGTATGTATGTGGGTATCCATGTGCTGTGTATGTGAGAGTATGTATGTGGGTATCCATGTGCTGTGTATGTGGGTATCCATGTGCTGTGTCTATGTGTGAGAGTATGTATGTGGGTATCCATGTGCTGTGTGTATGTGTGAGAGTATGTATGTGGTTATCCATGTGCTGTGTGTATGTGTGAGAGTATGTATGTGAGTATCCATGTGCTGTGTGTATGTGTGAGAGTATGAAAGTGGGTATCCATGTGCTGTGTCTATGTGTGAGAGTATGTATGTGGGTATCCATGTGCTGTGTGTATGTGTGAGAGTATGTATGTGGTTATCCATGTGCTGTGTCTATGTGTGAGAGTATGTATGTGGGTATCCATGTGCTGTGTGAGAGTATGTATGTGGGTATCCATGTGCTGTGTGTTTGTGTGAGAGTATGTATGTGGGTATCCATGTGCTGTGTGTATCCATGTGCTGTGTTTATGTGTGAGAGTAGGTATGTGGGTATCCATGTGCTGTGTGTGTATGTGTGAGAGTATGTATGTGGGTATCCATGTGCTGTGTCTATGTGGGTATCCATGTGCTGTGTGTATGTGTGAGAGTATGTATGTGGGTATCCATGTGCTGTGTGTATGTGGGTATCCATGTGCTGTGTGTATGTGTGAGAGTATGTATGTGGGTATCCATGTGCTGTGTGTATGTGTGAGAGTATGTATGTGGGTAGTCAATATAAAGCGTTGTTGGCACTTTGAGGTCTGGAACTTGGTTGCAAGCAGGAAATTGGGCACTCGGGGCCAAAAAGGTTCCCCATCACTGCTCTACAAGATCAGGACATAATGTTCCCATCTGTAGAAATCATTGGTATAACATCATCTAGAATATGCAGTGTAGTTTTTGGCACCAGAACAAAACAAAACGACTTGCTGGAAATAGAAAGGGATCAGAGGTCGGCTACAGAAATTAATGTTTCAGCTATGAGGGAAGACGTCCAAATTGGATTGTTTTCACTGGAGAAAAACAACATCTTCCTTGAGATATGATAAATCATTACAAGTATGTTCAATACAAAGATTCCCATCCTGCATACTGTGCCCCATCAGTACCAAAAGATTCCCATCCTGGATACTGTGCCCCATCAATACCAAAAGCTTCCCACCCTGGATACTGTGCCCCATCAGTACCAAAAGCTTCCCACCCTGGATACTGTGTCCCATCAGTACCAAAAGCTTCCCACCCTGGATACTGTGTCCCATCAGTACCAAAAGCTTCCCATCCTGGATACTGTGTCCCATCAGTACCAAAAGCTTCCCATCCTGGATACCGTGCCCCATCAGTACCAAAAGCTTCCCATCCTGGATACTGTGTCCCATCTGTACCAACAGCTTCCCATCCTGGATACTGTGCCCCATCAGTACCAAAAGCTTCCCATCCTGGATACTGTGTCCCATCAGTACCAAAAGCTTCCCATCCTGGATACTGTGTCCCATCTGTACCAACAGCTTCCCATCCTGGATACTGTGCCCCATCAGTACCAAAAGCTTCCCATCCTGGATACTGTGTCCCATCAGTACCAAAAGCTTCCCATCCTGGATACTGTGTCCCATCAGTACCAAAAGCTTCCCATCCTGGATACTGTGTCCCATCAGTACCAAAAGCTTCCCATCCTGGATACTGTGTCCCATCAGTACCAAAAGCTTCCCATCCTGGATACTGTGTCCTATCGGTACCAAAAGCTTCCCATCCCGGATACTGTGTCCCATCAGTACCAAAAGCTTCACATCCTGGATACCGTGCCCCATCAGTACCAACACCTTCCCATCCTGGATACTGTGCCCCATCAGTACCAAAAGCTTCTCATCCTGGATACTGTGTCCCATCAGTACCAAAAGCTTCACATCCCGGATACTGTGCCATATCAGTACCAGAGGCTTCCCATCCCGGATACTGTGTCCCATCTGTACCAACAGCTTCCCATCCTGGATACTGTGCCCCATCAGTACCAAAAGCTTCCCATCCTGGATACTGTGTCCCATCAGTACCAAAAGCTTCCCATCCTGGATACTGTGACCCATCAGTACCAAAAGCTTCTCATCCTGGATACTGTGTCCCATCAGTACCAAAAGCTTCCCATCCTGGATACTGTGTCCCATCAGTACCAAATGCTTCCCATCCCAGATACTGTGCCCCATCCCAGTACCAAAAGCTTCCCATCCTGGATACTGTGCCCCATCCCAGTACCAAAAGCTTCCCATCCCGGATACTGTGTCCAGATGGACAGAAATCTTCTCCATCAGGTGTATAGGTTTTTTCTGATTGATAGTATGTCTGTGGGAATTGAACCGTTTGTGCAATGCTTGTCCTGTTTCCCCCACATACATTGAGTTAAGGCACATGATTATACCACATTGGATGATCTTGTGTAAATGAGAGCCTGGGATGGGTACTTTATCTGTGGATGTTTGCTTAGGTCTCTTTTGCTGGCAGGGAGATGTACCTTTTGCCTGTGCAGGGTTTGAGGTTGGGAGGCTGAATGAATGATCGTAGTGGGAGATGTTTGAATATTGTTCGGAGTCTTTCATCGCTGTGTTAAATGTTTGTCGTTTCTTCCATTTGTGACTTGTAGGTGACTGCACAACACTAACTCCTTCACAGAGACAATACATTTTAACTCTACTTGTTTCTGTAAATATTCTATAAACTAGGAGAGCTTTGTAAAGCTCCAAGGAGAGCTCCATAGATATTATAAAAAAGCTGAAGAGCTTAGTTATGTTCCTGGTACCACAGAGAGTTGCACAAATATTCTACAAACCAGGAGAGCTTTGTAAAGCTCCAAGGAGAGCTCCCCACTTATTGTAATAAGCCAGAGAGCTCCCCACTTATTGTAATAAGCCAGAGAGCTCCCCACTTATTGTAATAAGCCAGAGAGCTCCCCACTTATTGTAATAAGCCAGAGAGCTCCCCACTTATTGTAATAAGCCAGAGAGCTCCCCACTTATTGTAATAAGCCAGAGAGCTCCCCACTTATTGTAATAAGCCAGAGAGCTCCACACTTATTGTAATAAGCCAGAGAGCTCCACACTTATTGTAATAAGCCAGAGAGCTCCCCACTTATTGTAATAAGCCAGAGAGCTCCCCACTTATTGTAATAAGCCAGAGAGCTCCCCACTTATTGTAATAAGCCAGAGAGCTCCCCACTTATTGTAATAAGCCAGAGAGCTCCCCACTTATTGTAATAAGCCAGAGAGCTCCCCACTTATTGTAATAAGCCAGAGAGCTCCCCACTTATTGTAAGAAGCCAGAGAGCTCCCCACTTATTGTAATAAGCCAGAGAGCTCCCCACTTATTGTAATAAGCCAGAGAGCTCCCCACTTATTGTAAGAAGCCAGAGAGCTCCCCACTTATTGTAAGAAGCCAGAGAGCTCCCCACTTATTGTAAGAAGCCAGAGAGCTCCCCACTTATTGTAAGAAGCCAGAGAGCTCCCCACTTATTGTAAGAAGCCAGAGAGCTCCCCACTTATTGTAAGAAGCCAGAGAGCTCCACACTTATTGTAATAAGCCAGAGAGCTCCCCACTTATTGTAAGAAGCCAGAGAGCTCCCGACTTATTGTAAGAAGCCAGAGAGCTCCCCACTTATTGTAAGAAGCCAGAGAGCTCCACACTTATTGTGATAAGCCAGAGAGCTCCATAACAATGATTTAAGCCCAGAGAGCTCCCTGGACACTGGCCCCTCCCCTACCTGCGCGTGAAGGACTGTAGTCTTCCAGCCAATCAACGCTCTCTTCTCACCTGGCAGGGGTCCGCACGAGGCAGGAAGCTGCTCTCCGATAGGTTGATCTGCTGCGGTTTCGGACAGTGCGGGGTTCCAGTAACTCGGAATCTGAGGGGTTAAAGCCGGTCAGTGAGGTCGCGTGGCACATGCTTCCTTCATCGGACCGCTGGGTATGACTGACAGCAGTGACCTACCAATAGCTAATTGGGGGAGGAGCTTCGGAATGAAAAGTAACAACATAGCGGCAAAATTTGTATTTATGTCAGGGTCACCCAATAAGAATAGTCCGATACCGGAAGTGACTGGAATCCATGAATGATAGACACGCCCTCCAGCCAATCACAGCCCGAGGTGCCGGAATCACGGAAGGTGAGGACCGGGGACAATGGAGACTACGGGGAGAGAGTTATATAATATACAGGCTGCGGGGAGAGAGTTATATAATATACAGGCTGCGGAGAGAGAGAGTTATATAATATACGGGCTGCGGAGAGAGAGAGTTATATAATATACGGGCTGCGGGGAGAGAGTTATATAATATACAGGCTGCGGGGAGAGAGTTATATAATATACAGGCTGCGGAGAGAGAGAGTTATATAATATACGGGCTGCGGAGAGAGAGAGTTATATAATATCCGGGCTGCGGGGAGAGAGTAATATAATATACAGGCTGCGGGGAGAGAGAGTTATATAATATACGGGCTGCGGGGAGAGAGTTATATAATATACGGGCTGCGGGGAGAGAGTTATATAATATACGGGCTGCGGGGAGAGAGTTATATAATATACGGGCTGCGGGGAGAGAGTTATATAATATACAGGCTGCGGGGAGAGAGTTATATAATATACAGGCTGCGGGGAGAGAGTTATATAATATACAGGCTGCGGGGAGAGAGAGTTATATAATATACAGGCTGCGGGGAGAGAGTTATATAATATACGGGCTGCGGGGAGAGAGTTATATAATATACAGGCTGCGGGGAGAGAGTTATATAATATACGGGCTGCGGAGAGAGAGAGTTATATAATATCCGGGCTGCGGGGAGAGAGTAATATAATATACAGGCTGCGGGGAGAGAGTTATATAATATACAGGCTGCGGGGAGAGAGTTATATAATATACAGGCTGCGGGGAGAGAGTTATATAATATACAGGCTGCGGGGAGAGAGTTATATAATATACAGGCTGCGGGGAGAGAGTTATATAATATACAGGCTGCGGAGAGAGAGTTATATAATATCCGGGCTGCGGGGAGAGAGTTATATAATATACAGGCTGCGGGGAGAGAGTTATATAATATACAGGCTGCGGGGAGAGAGTTATATAATATACAGGCTGCGGGGAGAGAGTTATATAATATACAGGCTGCGGGGAGAGAGTTATATAATATACAGGCTGCGGGGAGAGAGAGTTATATAATATACAGGCTGCGGGGAGAGAGTTATATAATATACGGGCTGCGGGGAGAGAGTTATATAATATACGGGCTGCGGGGAGAGAGTTATATAATATACGGGCTGCGGGGAGAGAGTTATATAATATACGGGCTGCGGGGAGAGAGTTATATAATATACGGGCTGCGGAGAGAGAGTTATATAATATACAGGCTGCGGGGAGAGAGTTATATAATATACGGGCTGCGGGGAGAGAGTTATATAATATACGGGCTGCGGGGAGAGAGTAATGTAATATACAGGCTGCGGGGAGAGAGAGTTATATAATATACAGGCTGCGGGGAGAGAGAGTTATATAATATACAGGCTGCGGGGAGAGAGTTATATAATATACAGGCTGCGGGGAGAGAGTTATATAATATACAGGCTGCGGGGAGAGAGTTATATAATATACGGGCTGCGGGGAGAGAGTTATATAATATACGGGCTGCGGGGAGAGAGTTATATAATATACGGGCTGCGGGGAGAGAGAGTTATATAATATACGGGCTGCGGGGAGAGAGTTATATAATATACAGGCTGCGGGGAGAGAGTTATATAATATACAGGCTGCGGGGAGAGAGTTATATAATATACAGGCTGCGGCGGAGAGAGTTATATAATATACGGGCTGCGGGGAGAGAGTTATATAATATACGGGCTGCGGGGAGAGAGTTATATAATATACAGGCTGCGGGGAGAGAGAGTTATATAATATACAGGCTGCGGGGAGAGAGAGTTATATAATATACAGGCTGCGGGGAGAGAGAGTTATATAATATACAGGCTGCGGGGAGAGAGAGTTATATAATATACAGGCTGCGGGGAGAGAGAGTTATATAATATACAGGCTGCGGGGAGAGAGAGTTATATAATATACAGGCTGCGGGGAGAGAGTTATATAATATACAGGCTGCGGGGAGAGAGTTATATAATATACAGGCTGCGGGGAGAGAGTTATATAATATACAGGCTGCGGAGAGAGAGTTATATAATATCCGGGCTGCGGGGAGAGAGAGTTATATAATATACAGGCTGCGGGGAGAGAGTTATATAATATACAGGCTGCGGGGAGAGAGTTATATAATATACAGGCTGCGGGGAGAGAGTTATATAATATACAGGCTGCGGAGAGAGAGTTATATAATATCCGGGCTGCGGGGAGAGAGTTATATAATATACAGGCTGCGGGGAGAGAGTTATATAATATACAGGCTGCGGGGAGAGAGTTATATAATATACAGGCTGCGGGGAGAGAGTTATATAATATACAGGCTGCGGGGAGAGAGTTATATAATATACAGGCTGCGGGGAGAGAGAGTTATATAATATACAGGCTGCGGGGAGAGAGTTATATAATATACAGGCTGCGGGGAGAGAGTTATATAATATACGGGCTGCGGGGAGAGAGTTATATAATATACGGGCTGCGGGGAGAGAGTTATATAATATACAGGCTGCGGGGAGAGAGTTATATAATATACGGGCTGCGGAGAGAGAGTTATATAATATACAGGCTGCGGGGAGAGAGTTATATAATATACGGGCTGCGGGGAGAGAGTTATATAATATACGGGCTGCGGGGAGAGAGTAATATAATATACAGGCTGCGGGGAGAGAGAGTTATATAATATACAGGCTGCGGGGAGAGAGAGTTATATAATATACAGGCTGCGGGGAGAGAGTTATATAATATACAGGCTGCGGGGAGAGAGTTATATAATATACAGGCTGCGGGGAGAGAGTTATATAATATACGGGCTGCGGGGAGAGAGTTATATAATATACGGGCTGCGGGGAGAGAGTTATATAATATACAGGCTGCGGGGAGAGAGAGTTATATAATATACGGGCTGCGGGGAGAGAGTTATATAATATACAGGCTGCGGGGAGAGAGTTATATAATATACAGGCTGCGGGGAGAGAGTTATATAATATACAGGCTGCGGGGAGAGAGTTATATAATATACAGGCTGCGGCGGAGAGAGTTATATAATATACGGGCTGCGGGGAGAGAGTTATATAATATACGGGCTGCGGGGAGAGAGTTATATAATATACGGGCTGCGGGGAGAGAGTTATATAATATACGGGCTGCGGAGAGAGAGTTATATAATATACAGGCTGCGGGGAGAGAGTTATATAATATACAGGCTGCGGGGAGAGAGAGTTATATAATATACGGGCTGCGGGGAGAGAGTTATATAATATACGGGCTGCGGGGAGAGAGTTATATAATATACGGGCTGCGGGGAGAGAGTTATATAATATACGGGCTGCGGAGAGAGAGTTATATAATATACGGGCTGCGGGGAGAGAGTTATATAATATACTGGCTGCGGGGAGAGAGTTATATAATATACAGGCTGCGGGGAGAGAGAGTTATATAATATACAGGCTGCGGGGAGAGAGTTATATAATATACAGGCTGCGGGGAGAGAGTTATATAATATACAGGCTGCGGGGAGAGAGAGTTATATAATATACAGGCTGCGGGGAGAGAGTTATATAATATACGGGCTGCGGGGAGAGAGTTATATAATATACGGGCTGCGGGGAGAGAGTTATATAATATACGGGCTGCGGGGAGAGAGTTATATAATATACAGGCTGCGGGGAGAGAGTTATATAATATACAGGCTGCGGGGAGAGAGTTATATAATATACAGGCTGCGGGGAGAGAGTTATATAATATACAGGCTGCGGGGAGAGAGTTATATAATATACAGGCTGCGGGGAGAGAGTTATATAATATACGGGCTGCGAGGAGAGAGAGAGAGTTATATAATATACAGGCTGCGGGGAGAGAGTTATATAATATACAGGCTGCGGGGAGAGAGTTATATAATATACAGGCTGCGGGGAGAGAGTTATATAATATACAGGCTGCGGGGAGAGAGAGTTATATAATATACAGGCTGCGGGGAGAGAGTTATATAATATACAGGCTGCGGGGAGAGAGTTATATAATATACAGGCTGCGGGGAGAGAGTTATATAATATACGGGCTGCGGGGAGAGAGTTATATAATATACGGGCTGCGGGGAGAGAGTTATATAATATACAGGCTGCGGGGAGAGAGTTATATAATATACAGGCTGCGGGGAGAGAGAGTTATATAATATACAGGCTGCGGGGAGAGAGTTATATAATATACGGGCTGCGGGGAGAGAGTTATATAATATACGGGCTGCGGGGAGAGAGTTATATAATATACGGGCTGCGGGGAGAGAGTTATATAATATACGGGCTGCGGGGAGAGAGTTATATAATATACAGGCTGCGGGGAGAGAGTTATATAATATACAGGCTGCGGGGAGAGAGTTATATAATATACGGGGTGCGGGGAGAGAGTTATATAATATACGGGCTGCGGGGAGAGAGTTATATAATATACGGGCTGCGGGGAGAGAGTTATATAATATACGGGCTGCGGGGAGAGAGTTATATAATATACGGGCTGCGGGGAGAGAGTTATATAATATACAGGCTGCGGGGAGAGAGTTATATAATATACAGGCTGCGGGGAGAGAGTTATATAATATACGGGCTGCGGAGAGAGAGTTATATAATATACAGGCTGCGGGGAGAGAGTTATATAATATACGGGCTGCGGGGAGAGAGTTATATAATATACAGGCTGCGGAGAGAGAGTTATATAATATACAGGCTGCGGGGAGAGAGTTATATAATATACGGGCTGCGGAGAGAGAGTTATATAATATACAGGCTGCGGAGAGAGAGTTATATAATATACGGGCTGCGGAGAGAGAGTTATATAATATACGGGCTGCGGGGAGAGAGTTATATAATATACAGGCTGCGGGGAGAGAGTTATATAATATACGGGCTGCGGGGAGAGAGTTATATAATATACGGGCTGCGGGGAGAGAGTTATATAATATACGGGCTGCGGGGAGAGAGTTATATAATATACGGGCTGCGGGGAGAGAGAGTTATATAATATACAGGCTGCGGGGAGAGAGTTATATAATATACAGGCTGCGGGGAGAGAGTTATATAATATACAGGCTGCGGGGAGAGAGTTATATAATATACAGGCTGCGGGGAGAGAGTTATATAATATACGGGCTGCGGGGAGAGAGTTATATAATATACGGGCTGCGGGGAGAGAGTTATATAATATACGGGCTGCGGGGAGAGAGTTATATAATATACGGGCTGCGGGGAGAGAGTTATATAATATACGGGCTGCGGGCAGAGAGTTATATAATATACGGGCTGCGGGGAGAGAGTTATATAATATACGGGCTGCGGGGAGAGAGTTATATAATATACGGGCTGCGGGGAGAGAGTTATATAATATACGGGCTGCGGGGAGAGAGTTATATAATATACGGGCTGCGGGGAGAGAGTTATATAATATACGGGCTGCGGGGAGAGAGTTATATAATATACGGGCTGCGGGGAGAGAGTTATATAATATACAGGCTGCGGGGAGAGAGTTATATAATATACGGGCTGCGGGGAGAGAGTTATATAATATACGGGCTGCGGGGAGAGAGTTATATAATATACGGGCTGCGGAGAGAGAGTTATATAATATACGGGCTGCGGGGAGAGAGTTATATAATATACGGGCTGCGGGGAGAGAGTTATATAATATACAGGCTGCGGAGAGAGAGTTATATAATATACAGGCTGCGGGGAGAGAGTTATATAATATACGGGCTGCGGAGAGAGAGTTATATAATATACAGGCTGCGGAGAGAGAGTTATATAATATACGGGCTGCGGAGAGAGAGTTATATAATATACAGGCTGCGGGGAGAGAGTTATATAATATACAGGCTGCGGGGAGAGAGTTATATAATATACGGGCTGCGGGGAGAGAGTTATATAATATACGGGCTGCGGGGAGAGAGTTATATAATATACAGGCTGCGGGGAGAGAGTTATATAATATACAGGCTGCGGGGAGAGAGTTATATAATATACGGGCTGCGGGGAGAGAGTTATATAATATACGGGCTGCGGGGAGAGAGTTATATAATATACAGGCTGCGGGGAGAGAGTTATATAATATACAGGCTGCGGGGAGAGAGAGTTATATAATATACAGGCTGCGGGGAGAGAGTTATATAATATACGGGCTGCGGGGAGAGAGTTATATAATATACGGGCTGCGGGGAGAGAGTTATATAATATACGGGCTGCGGGGAGAGAGTTATATAATATACGGGCTGCGGGGAGAGAGTTATATAATATACGGGCTGCGGGGAGAGAGTTATATAATATACGGGCTGCGGGGAGAGAGTTATATAATATACGGGCTGCGGGGAGAGAGTTATATAATATACAGGCTGCGGAGAGAGAGTTATATAATATACGGGCTGCGGGGAGAGAGTTATATAATATACAGGCTGCGGGGAGAGAGTTATATAATATACGGGCTGCGGGGAGAGAGTTATATAATATCCGGGCTGCGGGGAGAGAGTTATATAATATACAGGCTGCGGGGAGAGAGTTATATAATATACGGGCTGCGGGGAGAGAGTTATATAATATCCGGGCTGCGGGGAGAGAGTTATATAATATCCGGGCTGCGGGGAGAGAGTTATATAATATCCGGGCTGCGGGGAGAGAGTTATATAATATCCAGGCTGCGGGGAGAGAGTTATATAATATCCAGGCTGCGGGGAGAGAGTTATATAATATCCAGGCTGCGGGGAGAGAGTTATATAATATCCAGGCTGCGGGGAGAGAGTTATATAATATCCAGGCTGCGGGGAGAGAGTTATATAATATACGGGCTGCGGGGAGAGAGTTATATAATATCCAGGCTGCGGGGAGAGAGTTATATAATATCCAGGCTGCGGGGAGAGAGTTATATAATATCCAGGCTGCGGGGAGAGAGTTATATAATATACGGACTGCGGGGAGAGAGTTATATAATATACGGACTGCGGGGAGAGAGTTATATAATATACGGGCTGCGGGGAGAGAGTTATATAATATACGGGCTGCGGGGAGAGAGTTATATAATATACGGGCTGCGGGGAGAGAGTTATATAATATACAGGCTGCGGGGAGAGAGTTATATAATATACGGGCTGCGGGGAGAGAGTTATATAATATACGGGCTGCGGGGAGAGAGTTATATAATATACGGGCTGCGAGGAGAGAGAGAGAGTTATATAATATACAGGCTGCGGGGAGAGAGTTATATAATATACAGGCTGCGGGGAGAGAGAGTTATATAATATACAGGCTGCGGGGAGAGAGTTATATAATATACGGGCTGCGGGGAGAGAGTTATATAATATACAGGCTGCGGGGAGAGAGTTATATAATATACGGGCTGCGGGGAGAGAGTTATATAATATACAGGCTGCGGGGAGAGAGTTATATAATACACAGGCTGCGGGGAGAGAGTTATATAATATACAGGCTGCGGGGAGAGAGAGTTATATAATATGCGGGCTGCGGGGAGAGAGTTATATAATATACAGGCTGCGGGGAGAGAGTTATATAATATACAGGCTGCGGGGAGAGAGTTATATAATATACGGGCTGCGGGGAGAGAGTTATATAATATACGGGCTGCGGGGAGAGAGTTATATAATATACGGGCTGCGGGCAGAGAGTTATATAATATACGGGCTGCGGGGAGAGAGTTATATAATATACGGGCTGCGGGGAGAGAGTTATATAATATACGGGCTGCGGGGAGAGAGTTAAATAATATACGGGCTGCGGGGAGAGAGTTATATAATATACGGGCTGCGGGGAGAGAGTTATATAATATACAGGCTGCGGGGAGAGAGTTATATAATATACAGGCTGCGGGGAGAGAGTTATATAATATACAGGCTGCGGGGAGAGAGAGTTATATAATATACGGGCTGCGGGGAGAGAGAGTTATATAATATACGGGCTGCGGGGAGAGAGTTATATAATATACGGGCTGCGGGGAGAGAGTTATAATATACAGGCTGCGGGGAGAGAGTTATATAATATACGGGCTGCGGAGAGAGAGTTATATAATATACAGGCTGCGGGGAGAGAGTTATATAATATACGGGCTGCGGGGAGAGAGTTATATAATATACAGGCTGCGGGGAGAGAGTTATATAATATACAGGCTGCGGGGAGAGAGTTATATAATATACGGGCTGCGGGGAGAGAGTTATATAATATACAGGCTGCGGGGAGAGAGTTATATAATATACAGGCTGCGGGGAGAGAGAGTTATATAATATACAGGCTGCGGGGAGAGAGAGTTATATAATATACGGGCTGCGGGGAGAGAGTTATATAATATACAGGCTGCGGGGAGAGAGTTATATAATATACAGGCTGCGGGGAGAGAGTTATATAATATACAGGCTGCGGGGAGAGAGTTATATAATATACAGGCTGCGGGGAGAGAGTTATATAATATACAGGCTGCGGCGGAGAGAGTTATATAATATACAGGCTGCGGCGGAGAGAGTTATATAATATACAGGCTGCGGCGGAGAGAGTTATATAATATACAGGCTGCGGGGAGAGAGTTATATAATATACAGGCTGCGGGGAGAGAGTTATATAATATACGGGCTGCGGGGAGAGAGTTATATAATATACGGGCTGCGTGGAGAGAGTTATATAATATACGGGCTGCGGGGAGAGAGTTATATAATATACGGGCTGCGGGGAGAGAGTTATATAATATACGGGCTGCGGGGAGAGAGTTATATAATATACGGGCTGCGGGGAGAGAGTTATATAATATACGGGCTGCGGGGAGAGAGTTATATAATATACGGGCTGCGGGGAGAGAGTTATATAATATACAGGCTGCGGGGAGAGAGTTATATAATATACAGGCTGCGGAGAGAGAGTTATATAATATACAGGCTGCGGGGAGAGAGTTATATAATATACAGGCTGCGGGGAGAGAGTTATATAATATACGGGCTGCGGGGAGAGAGTTATATAATATCCGGGCTGCGGGGAGAGAGTTATATAATATACAGGCTGCGGGGAGAGAGTTATATAATATCCGGGCTGCGGGGAGAGAGTTATATAATATCCGGGCTGCGGGGAGAGAGTTATATAATATCCGGGCTGCGGGGAGAGAGTTATATAATATCCGGGCTGCGGGGAGAGAGTTATATAATATCCGGGCTGCGGGGAGAGAGTTATATAATATCCAGGCTGCGGGGAGAGAGTTATATAATATCCAGGCTGCGGGGAGAGAGTTATATAATATCCAGGCTGCGGGGAGAGAGTTATATAATATCCAGGCTGCGGGGAGAGAGTTATATAATATCCAGGCTGCGGGGAGAGAGTTATATAATATACGGGCTGCGGGGAGAGAGTTATATAATATCCAGGCTGCGGGGAGAGAGTTATATAATATCCAGGCTGCGGGGAGAGAGTTATATAATATCCAGGCTGCGGGGAGAGAGTTATATAATATACGGACTGCGGGGAGAGAGTTATATAATATACGGACTGCGGGGAGAGAGTTATATAATATACGGGCTGCGGGGAGAGAGTTATATAATATACGGGCTGCGGGGAGAGAGTTATATAATATACGGGCTGCGGGGAGAGAGTTATATAATATACAGGCTGCGGGGAGAGAGTTATATAATATACGGGCTGCGGGGAGAGAGTTATATAATATACGGGCTGCGGGGAGAGAGTTATATAATATACGGGCTGCGAGGAGAGAGAGAGAGTTATATAATATACAGGCTGCGGGGAGAGAGTTATATAATATACGGGCTGCGAGGAGAGAGAGAGAGTTATATAATATACAGGCTGCGGGGAGAGAGTTATATAATATACAGGCTGCGGGGAGAGAGAGTTATATAATATACAGGCTGCGGGGAGAGAGTTATATAATATACGGGCTGCGGGGAGAGAGTTATATAATATACAGGCTGCGGGGAGAGAGTTATATAATATACGGGCTGCGGGGAGAGAGTTATATAATATACAGGCTGCGGGGAGAGAGTTATATAATACACAGGCTGCGGGGAGAGAGTTATATAATATACAGGCTGCGGGGAGAGAGAGTTATATAATATGCGGGCTGCGGGGAGAGAGTTATATAATATACAGGCTGCGGGGAGAGAGTTATATAATATACAGGCTGCGGGGAGAGAGTTATATAATATACGGGCTGCGGGGAGAGAGTTATATAATATACGGGCTGCGGGGAGAGAGTTATATAATATACGGGCTGCGGGGAGAGAGTTATATAATATACGGGCTGCGGGGAGAGAGTTATATAATATACAGGCTGTGGAGAGAGAGTTATATAATATACAGGCTGCGGGGAGAGAGTTATATAATATACAGGCTGCGGGGAGAGAGTTATATAATATACGGGCTGCGGGGAGAGAGTTATATAATATACAGGCTGCGGGGAGAGAGTTATATAATATACAGGCTGCGGGGAGAGAGTTATATAATATACAGGCTGCGGGGAGAGAGTTATATAATATACGGGCTGCGGGGAGAGAGTTATATAATATACAGGCTGCGGGGAGAGAGTTATATAATATACGGGCTGCGGGGAGAGAGTAATATAATATACAGGCTGCGGGGAGAGAGTTATATAATATACAGGCTGCGGAGAGAGAGTTATATAATATACAGGCTGCGGGGAGAGAGAGTTATATAATATACGGGCTGCGGGGAGAGAGTTATATAATATACAGGCTGCGGGGAGAGAGTTATATAATATACAGGCTGCGGGGAGAGTTATATAATATACAGGCTGCGGGGAGAGAGTTATATAATATACGGGCTGCGGGGAGTTATATAATATACAGGCTGCGGGGAGAGAGTTATATAATATACAGGCTGCGGGGAGAGAGTTATATAATATACAGGCTGCGGGGAGAGTTATATAATATACAGGCTGCGGGGAGAGAGTTATATAATATACGGGCTGCGGGGAGAGAGTTATATAATATACGGGCTGCGGGGAGAGAGTTATATAATATACAGGCTGCGGAGAGAGAGTTATATAATATACAGGCTGCGGGGAGAGAGAGTTATATAATATACGGGCTGCGGGGAGAGAGTTATATAATATACGGGCTGCGGGGAGAGAGTTATATAATATACAGGCTGCGGGGAGAGTTATATAATATACAGGCTGCGGGGAGAGAGTAATATAATATACAGGCTGTGGAGGGCAGTTTACCTTGACTTATTTTCCCCCAGATTATGGCATCAAATGGTGTTAGATCTCATCATGGGCGGCGGAGGAAAAGAGTTGGCTATGGGCCTCGCAAACGTGCCTCTCAGCCCCAGGAACCCTACTACATTCATCACACTGACAAGGATATGGTGCTGATCATCTCCAACCAAGGGGATATTGACATCCCCATCAAACATCGCAGGGCACAAAAGGCACCAGAGAGCAGTATAAAGGAAGCAGTATACCCCCAGGACTCGGGCTGGGGGGAGACCATGCCTCTTGAGATCCTTCACAGGATCTTCCAGCTGCTGGCTGATACAGAGGGTGCGGTGCCCACTCTTTGCAGGTTGGGAGTTGGACATTCTTGCATTTCTTCCCACTAAACATTCCTGTTTTTAACCCCTGCCTTCCTCATTCCCAGGCTGTCCCGCGTGTGCCGTCGCTGGAGCCACGTGGCTTCCAGTCCCTCCTTGTGGCGCCGTGTGTCTCTGGGATACTGTTGGGTGGAACCGGGGAAAAAACATCCTGCCAAGATCCAGGCCAAGATCCAAGACACGGTGGAAAGACTGATACAGGAACGGTGAGTCCATTTTGCCCCACCTCTTTGTGTAGACCCCAGAATCCTCACTAACCCGCCATTACAACCACTCTGTCCGAGGCCGGTTCTCCCTGTCCGAGGCCGGTTCTCCCTGTCCGAGGCCGGTTCTCCCTGTCCGAGGCCGGTTCTCCCTGTCCGAGGCCGGTTCTCTCTGTCCGAGGCCGGTTTTCCCTGTCCGAGGCCGGTTTTCCCTGTCCGAGGCCGGTTTTCCCTGTCCGAGGCCGGTTTTCCCTGTCCGAGGCCGGTTTTCCCTGTCTCAGGCCGGTTCTCTCTGTTTCAGGCTGGTTCTGGTGTCTGACTTTTCGTTGCATCATTGGAAGCAGCAGGTCCCATTGCTGGTGAAGGTAATGCCTCATCTGGCTAAAGCAGCGTATTCTCTCTATCTGGAATCTATTCAAGATTTAATCAAGTTCAGGCATTTTATAGAAATGTTTAATGAAAAAATACAAATAAAGCACCTTATTGAGCCCTCTTTGCTCTGTATAGCTCTATCATAGGCAGACATGTTGGGTGAGATGTAGCAAAATCTGACCTAAGATTCTAAACAACATGTCCGCCCCCTGATAAAGCTATACAGAGCACAGATTCTAAACAACATGTCCTCCCCCTGATAGAGCTATACAGAGCAAAGATTCTAACCAACATGTCCTCCCCCTGATAGAGCTATACAGAGCAAAGATTCTAACCAACATGTCCTCCCCCTGATAGAGATATACAGAGCAAAGCTTCTAAACAACATGTCCGCTCCCTGATAGAGCTATACAGAGCAAAGATTCTAATCAACATGTCCGCCCCTGATATAGCTATACAGAGCAAAGATTCTAAACAACATGTCCACCCCCTGATAGAGCTATACAAAGCAAAGATTCTAAACAACATGTCCATCCCCGATAGAGCTATACAGAGCACAGATTCTAAACATGTCCGCCCCCTGATAGAGCTATACAGATCAAAGATTCTAAACAACATGTCTGCCCCCTGATAGAGCTATACAGAGCAAAGATTCTAAACAACATGTCTGCCCCCTGATAGAGCTATATAGAGCAAAGATTCTAAACAACACGTCTGCCCCCTGATAGAGCTATACAGAGCAAAGATTCTAAACAACATGTCCGCCCCCTGATAGAGCTATACAGATCAAAGATTCTAAACAACATGTCCACCCCTGATAGAGCTATACAGAGCAAAGATTCTAAATAACATGTCCGCCCCTGATAGCTATACAGAGCAAAGATTCTAAACATGTCCACCCCCTGATAGAGCTATACAGAGCAAAGATTCTAAACAACATGTCTGCCCCCTGATAGAGCTATACAGAGCAAAGATTCTAAACAACATGTATGCCCCCTGATAGAGCTATATAGAGCAAAGATTCTAAACAACATGTCTGCCCCCTGATAGAGCTATACAGAGCAATGATTCTAAACAACATGTCCACCCCCTGATAGAGCTATACAGAGCAAAGATTCTAAACAACATGTCCACCCCCTGATAGAGCTATACAGAGCAAAGATTCTACACAACATGTCCGCCCCCTGATAGAGCTATACAGAGCAAAGATTCTAAACAACATGTCCACCCCCTGATAGAGCTATACAGAGCAAAGATTCTAAACAACATGTCTGCCCCCTGATAGAGCTATACAGAGCAAAGATTCTAAACAACATGTCTTCTCCCTGTTAGAGCTATACAGAGCAAAGATTCTAAACAACATGTCCACCCCGATAGAGCTATACAGAGCAAAGATTCTACACAACATGTCCGCCCCCTGATAGAGCTATACAGAGCAAAGATTCTAAACAACATGTCTTCTCCCTGTTAGAGCTATACAGAGCAAAGATTCTACACAACATGTCCGCCCCCTGATAGAGCTATACGGAGCAAAGATTCTAAACAACATGTCCGCCCCCGATAGAGCTATACAGAGCAAAGATTCTAAACATGTCCGCCCCCTGATAGAGCTATACAGAGCAAAGAGGACTCAATAAGATGCTTTTATTTAATCATTTCTATGTTTGATTAAATCTTTCAGTTAAACAGAACTTCAGTTTTTCTGACAGCTGCCCTTTCAAATTTTGATTGATGACTAATGATGGCTGACCTTGGCACTAGAGACATCCCTTGATGCTCAGTCATTTTTTATCAAGCATGATGGGATATGTAATTCTTTTCATGCAGAGCTGTAGCCTTTGTGATTTCTTGGACGTAGTGCTGGTGCTGTTCATTTTCTTGTTCTCTGTGATTTCAGACCTTGTCCGCTCATTGTTCCCACCTTTGCTCACTCACCCTGTCTCACTGCCATGGGGTGACACTGGATGCCTTGCTCTCCGTGGCACAGAACTGCCCACGACTGAGCACCCTCAATCTGCAGCACTCCCAGGTATGTGTGATTCTGCAGACTGGCCTTTGACACGCAGGCGGGGTCGTGCTGCGTGGTCAGGCAGGAAGGCTTTGCATGGGGTCTTGCTGCGTGGTTAGGCGGGGTCATGCTGCGTGGTTTGGCGGGGTGGCTCTGCGTGGGCAGGCGAGGTCATGCTGCATGGTTAGGCGGGGTGGCTTTGCGTGGCCAGGCGGGGTTATGCTGCGTGGTCAGGCAGGGTCATGCTTCGTGGTTAGGCATGGTGGCTCTGCGTGGGCAGGTAGGGTCATGCTGCATGGGCAGGCGGGTGGCTCTGCGTGGCCAGACGGGGTCATGCTGCGTGGGCAGACGGGGTCATGCTGCGTGGGCAGACGGGGTCATGCTGCGTGGCCAGGCGGGGTCATGCTGCGTGGCCAGGCGGGGTCATGCTGCGTGGCCAGGCGGGGTCATGCTGCGTGGCCAGGCGGGGTCATGCTGCGTGGGCAGGCGGGGTCATGCTGCGTGGGCAGGCGGGGTCATGCTGCGTGGGCAGGCGGGGTCATGCTGCGTGGGCAGGCGGGGTCATGCTGCGTGGGCAGGCGGGGTCATGCTGCGTGGGCAGGCGGGGTCATGCTGCGTGGGCAGGCGGGGTCATGCTGCGTGGGCAGGCGGGCTGGCTCTGCGTGGGCAGGCGGGCTGGCTCTGCGTGGGCAGGCGGGGTCATGCTGCGTGGGCAGGCGGGGTCATGCTGCGTGGGCAGGCGGGGTCATGCTGCGTGGGCAGGCGGGGTCATGCTGCGTGGGCAGGCGGGGTCATGCTGCGTGGGCAGGCGGGGTCATGCTGCATGGTTTGGTCTCTTCTCAGGTTGAACCTTCAGCAGTGTCGCAGTTGCTGGATGAGTGCGGGTTTCGTCTCCAGCGTTTGTTCCTGACGTACAGTAACCAGCTTAAGGCCATTGTCAGCCGCCTGGCGGTGAGAGACCGCTGAACACTCAGTCACCACCCACACTCTGTGATGTCACAGCTTCACTCACTCTCTCTGCGATGTCACAGCTTCACTCACTCTCTCTGCGATGTCACAGCTTCACTCACTCTCTCTGCGATGTCACAGCTTCACTCACTCTCTCTGCAATGTCACAGCTTCACTCACTCTCTCTGCAATGTCACAGCTTCACTCACTCTCTCTGCAATGTCACAGCTTCACTCACTCTCTCTGCGATGTCACAGCTTCACTCACTCTCTCTGCAATGTCACAGCTTCACTCACTCTCTCTGCAATGTCACAGCTTCACTCACTCTCTCTGCAATGTCACAGCTTCACTCACTCTCTCTGCAATGTCACAGCTTCACTCACTCTCTCTGCAATGTCACAGCTTCACTCACTCTCTCTGCAATGTCACAGCTTCACTCACTCTCTCTGCAATGTCACAGCTTCACTCACTCTCTCTGCAATGTCACAGCTTCACTCACTCTCTCTGCGATGTCACAGCTTCACTCACTCTCTCTGCGATGTCACAGCTTCACTCACTCTCTCTGCGATGTCACAGCTTCACTCACTCTCTCTGCGATGTCACAGCTTCACTCACTCTCTCTGCGATGTCACAGCTTCACTCACTCTCTCTGCGATGTCACAGCTTCACTCACTCACTCTGCGATGTCACAGCTTCACTCACTCTCTCTGCGATGTCACAGCTTCACTCACTCACTCTGCGATGTCACAGCTTCACTCACTCACTCTGCGATGTCACAGCTTCACTCACTCACTCTGCGATGTCACAGCTTCACTCACTCACTCTGCGATGTCACAGCTTCACTCACTCACTCTGCGATGTCACAGCTTCACTCACTCACTCTGCGATGTCACAGCTTCACTCACTCACTCTGCGATGTCACAGCTTCACTCACTCACTCTGCGATGTCACAGCTTCACTCACTCTCTCTGCAATGTCACAGCTTCACTCACTCTCTCTGCGATGTCACAGCTTCACTCACTCACTCTGCGATGTCACAGCTTCACTCACTCTCTCTGCGATGTCACAGCTTCACTCACTCTCTCTGCGATGTCACAGCTTCACTCACTCTCTCTGCGATGTCACAGCTTCACTCACTCTCTCTGCGATGTCACAGCTTCACTCACTCTCTCTGCAATGTCACAGCTTCACTCACTCTCTCTGCAATGTCACAGCTTCACTCACTCTCTCTGCGATGTCACAGCTTCACTCACTCACTCTGCGATGTCACAGCTTCACTCACTCTCTCTGCAATGTCACAGCTTCACTCACTCTCTCTGCAATGTCACAGCTTCACTCACTCACTCTGCGATGTCACAGCTTCACTCACTCTCTCTGCAATGTCACAGCTTCACTCACTCTCTCTGCAATGTCACAGCTTCACTCACTCTCTCTGCGATGTCACAGCTTCACTCACTCACTCTGCGATGTCACAGCTTCACTCACTCACTCTGCGATGTCACAGCTTCACTCACTCACTCTGCGATGTCACAGCTTCACTCACTCACTCTGCGATGTCACAGCTTCACTCACTCTGCGATGTCACAGCTTCACTCACTCTGTGATGTCACAGCTTCACTCACTCTGTGATGTCACAGCTTCACTCACTCTGTGATGTCACAGCTTCACTCACTCTGTGATGTCACAGCTTCACTCACTCTGTGATGTCACAGCTTCACTCACTCTGTGATGTCACAGCTTCACTCACTCTGTGATGTCACAGCTTCACTCACTCTGTGATGTCACAACTTCACTCACTCTGTGATGTCACAACTTCACTCACTCTGTGATGTCACAACTTCACTCACTCTGTGATGTCACAGCTTCACTCTGATGTCACAGCTTCACACACTCTGATGTCACAGCTTCAGTAACTCTGTGATGTCAAAGATTCACCCACTCTCTCTGGGATGTCACAGCCTTATGCTCTCTCTGATGTCACAGCTTCACTCTGTACACTCTCTGTGATGTCACAGCCCCATGCTCTCCGGTATGTCATGTCTTGCTTGCTTCGTGTCACTGACTCCCTCACACTTGCTCACTCGTCTCTACTCCTATTTTTCCCTAGGCTGGCTCTTGCCCTGAGCTGAGGCTCCTGGAACTGAACACGGAGATGAAACAAGGGGACAGCAACCTTAGCGTGTGCATTGAGTTTCTGCAGAGCGGCTGTCCCAAACTTGAGGTGATTAGATGGGGAGAGAGGGCTTTCTGGGACAGAGGCTCCATCCTTTCCCCCAACACCAGAGGGCGATCAGCCGAGCCGGTGTGAAATCCTAACACACAACCCCAGACTAGACAATGACTGCTTCATCACACAGCCCATAGAGCCGCCCAGACGAGACAATGTCCACTTCATCTCAAAACCCATAGAGCCAGCCAGACTAGACAATGGTCACTTCATCTCAAAACCCATAGAGCCAGGCAGACTAGACAATGGCTTCTTCATCACACAGCCCATAGAGCCAGGCAGACTAGACAATGGCCACTTCATCTCAAAACCCATAGAGCCACCCAGACTAGACAATGGCCATTCATCACACAACCCATAGAGCCAGCCAGACTAGACCATGGCCTCTTCATCACACAACCCATAGAGCCAGCCAGACTAGACCATGGCCACTTCATCTCAAAAACCATAGAGCCAGCCAGACTAGACAATGGCTTCTTCATCTCAAAACCCATAGAGCCAGGCAGACTAGACAATGGCTTCTTCATCTCAAAACCCATAGCGCCAGGCAGATTAGACAATGGCTTCTTCATCTCAAAATCCATAGAGCCAGGCAGACTAGACAATGGCTTCATCTCAAAACCCATAGCGCCAGGCAGACTAGACAATGGCTTCATCTCAAAACCCATAGCGCCAGGCAGACTAGACAATGGCTTCTTCATCACACAACCCATAGAGCCAGCCAGACTAGACACTGGCCACTACATCTCAAAACCCATAGCGCCAGGCAGACTAGACAATGGCCATTTCATCTCAAAACCCATAGCGCCAGGCAGACTAGACAATGGCTTCTTCATCTCAAAACCCATAGCGCCAGGCAGACTAGACAATGGCTTCTTCATCACACAACCCATAGAGCCAGCCAGACTAGACATTGGCCACTACATCTCAAAACCCATAGCGCCAGGCAGACTAGACAATGGCTTCTTCATCACACAACCCATAGAGCCAGCCAGACTAGTCATTGGCCACTACATCTCAAAACCCATAGCGCCAGGCAGACTAGACAATGGCCATTTCATCTCAAAACCCATAGCGCCAGGCAGACTAGACAATGGCTTCTTCATCTCAAAACCCATAGAGCCAGGCAGACTAGACAATGGCCATTTCATCTCAAAACCCATAGCGCCAGGCAGATTAGACAATGGCTTCTTCATCTCAAAACCCATAGAGCCAGGCAGACTAGACAATGGCCACTTCATCTCAAAACCCATAGCGCCAGGCATACTAGACAATCGCTTCTTCATCTATAAACCCATAGCGCCAAGCAGACTAGACAATGGCTTCTTCATCACACAACCCATAGAGCCAGCCAGACTAGACACTGGCCACTACATCTCAAAACCCATAGCGCCAGGCAGACTAGACAATGGCCATTTCATCTCAAAACCCATAGCGCCAGGCAGACTAGACAATGGCCACTTCATCTCAAAACCAATAGCGCCATGCAGACTAGACAATGGCCATTTCATCTCAAAACCCATAGTGCCAGGCAGACTAGACAATGGCCATTTCATCTCAAAACCCATAGAGCCAGGCAGACTAGACAATGACCACTTCATCTCAAAACCCATAGAGCCAGCCAGACTTGACAATGGCCGCTTCATCACACAGCCCATAGAGCCGCCCAGACTTTACAATGGCTACTTCATCTCAAAACCCATACAGCCAGGCAGACTAGCCAATGGCCGCTTCATCACACAACCCATAGAGCCGCCCAGACTATACAATGGCTACTTCATCTCAAAACCCATACAGCCAGGCAGACTAGCCAATGGCCGCTTCATCACACAACCCATAGAGCCGCCCAGACTATACAATGGTTACTTCATCTCAAAGCCCATAGAGCCAGCCAGACTAGACAATGACTGCTTCATCACACAGCCCATAGAGCCGCCCAGACGAGACAATGGCCACTTCATCTCAAAACCCATAGAGCCAGGCAGACTAGACAATGGCTGCTTCATCTATAAACCCATAGAGCCAGGCAGACTAGACAATGGCCACTTCATTACACAACACATAGAGCCGCCCAGACGAGACAATGGCCACTTCATCTCAAAACCCATAGAGCCAGGCAGACTAGACAATAGTTGCTTCATTACACAACACATAGAGCCAGGCAGACTAGACAATGACTACTTCATTACACAACACATAGAGCCAGGCAGACTAGACAATGACTACTTCATTACACAACACATAGAGCCAGGCAGACTAGACAATGACTGCTTCATCACACAACCCATAGAGCCAGGCAGACTAGACAATGACTACTTCATTACACAACACATAGAGCCAGGCAGACTAGACAATGGCCACTTCATTACACAACACATAGAGCCAGGCAGACTAGACAATGACTGCTTCATCACACAACCCATAGAGCCAGGCAGACTAGACAATGACTACTTCATTACACAACACATAGAGCCAGGCAGACTAGACAATGACTGCTTCATCACACAACCCATAGAGCCAGGCAGACTAGACAATGACTACTTCATTACACAACACATAGAGCCAGGCAGACTAGACAATGACTACTTCATTATACAACACATAGAGCCAGGCAGACTAGACAATGACTACTTCATTATACAACACATAGAGCCAGGCAGACTAGACAATGGCCTCTTCATCATAGAACCCGTCAGATAGCTGCCCCTTCATCACACACAATGACATACTCACACCTTCTATGAATGATCAGGAATATAGAGACATCTCACACAATGGCTGACCCAGCCATGTCCTCCACACACGGCGAAGCCTCTCCTTACAGACCAGGTTTAGAGATAACGCTTGACTCGTCTGTTGTTCCCAAGGTGCTACGTCTCCTGAATGTAATTTGGGCCCCCAAGTCTGTAAACCGTCAATATGGAGAGATTCCTGGCTTCACTGAGCTCCAGGAGCTGTGTCTGGCCACCTCCAGCTTCTCGTTTGTGAGCGATGCTGTCTGTAAGCGGCTTCTGAGAAACTCCATCAAACTGAAAGTGCTGGACCTCAGAGGCTGCTACAAGGTCACCCCACAGGGTGTCTGTGACCTTCCCTGCACAGGTGAGGAGGCCAACCTGTACCCAGTCACACTCTGTGCCGTAGTCAGGTCTGGTGAGGAGAGAAAGATCAGCTGGTAGGAATATGTTAGATGGGTCCAGTGATCTGGAGAGTCTAATGGGGGGGGGAAGTGACCAGGCCAGGACTATGTGGGGAGCTTTGCAGTTGTTGAGCAGAGCTTATCAACTGACGGGATAAAAGGGGTTAATAGAGTGGTGGGTGAGGAAGATGAGTCTAGCAGCAGTGGTCAGGGATGGGGTGTGAGGGATTAATCAGGGCGACACTTAGTGTTAGGAATTGGCCAGTGCCTTCCTCAGGAAGCTTCATAAAGCGCAAGTTAAAATATAAAGGGCAGGATGAGTGGACGTGAAGCTGAGATGTGTTCATGTTTCTTTCCTCCTCTCTCAGATCTGGAGCGCCTGTATCTGGGCATTTACTGCAGCACCAATAACCTAATATTGCCGAACTCTGGGAGTGCCCTCCTTGCCAGCAGGTGGCAGCACAGCCTGCAGGAGCTGGATCTGACTGCGCAGAGTTTCTGTGAGCAGGATCTGGCCCACACTCTGAATATCCTCTCGCAGGGAGGAAATAATGTCACCCTGAGATCCCTCAACCTGGCGGGCACCAAGGTCACCTCTGCCGCTGTCAGGTCAGCCACTCTGCTGGGCCAGGGCTCTCGCAAGTATAGTGCATGGCAGGTGCTCACTCTCGCTTCCTTTACCTCTGCAGGGATTTGCTCCAAAGCTGCCGATCTCTAACCCACCTGGACCTGTCTTCATGTCGTTACCTCCCCCGGGGCATGAAACATGTTTACCGCGGTGACAAGGACGTCAGCCAGTGTCTGAAAGATCTGATGCAAGAGATTGCGAAGGAGGAGAGATGATGAACCCCACCAAGACTGGATCACAAGGACCGGCTCTGAGTGATGGGACAGGGATAATGGAGAGACAGACACCGGAATGGGGGTAGCTGGGACCGGCTCTGAGTGATGGGACGGGGATAATGGAGAGACCGACACTGGAATGGGGGTAGCTGGGACCGGCTCTGAGTGATGGGACAGGGGGAATAGGGAGACAGACAGACACTGTAATTGGGATATCTGGAATGAGCTCTGAGTAATGGGACAGGAAGAATGGAGAGACATAATGACACGCGAATGGGGGTAGCTGGGACCGGCTCTGAGTGATGGGACAGGGGGAACGCAGAGACCGACAGCGCAATGGGGGTAGCTGGGACCGGCTCTGAGTGATGGGACAGGGGGAACGCAGAGACCGACAGCGCAATGGGGGTAGCTGGGACCGGCTCGGAGTAATGGGACAGGGGGGACGGAACGCCAGACCAAGACATTAGAATGGGGAAGAAGGGACTCACGCTGAGTGATGGGAGGGGGTGATGGAGACTTTGTACCTGGTGTAATGGAGGGGTGGGTCTGACATGGAGGGAGGGCTCTGTGGAATGGGCGAGATGCAATTAGTGCAGACGTAACACTGGGTGGGGTACACCTGGTTGCTGCAGTCATACTGTAGATACTGGCTTGGTGCTACAGGCCCCGGTGTGGCCCGTAAACTGTGGGGGGCTCAGGTATCTTACCAGCTCTGCCCGCAGGTTGTTATGTAAAACATTTCATTATTAAAGTAATGTTTAGTTATTACAAGTAATTACATGTGGCAGATCAGACATAATGCTAATAAATAAATCGGTTCGTCACTGGGGGATTGAATCAGCGTCCGCTCCTCGGAGGCAGAACCCCGAATACAGACTAATCAAAAGGCAGAGGCATAATCAAACCCCATGGATCCCTGCCGTGTGACACACAGAGGCGTGGCCATACCCAGCACTATTACATGTAGCAGGATTCGCAGTACATCACAGGGGGTCATGATGAGCTGTTAGAGGAGGTTCTATGACGACATCCCAAGGTCATCTTGTATCAGAATATAATTAGTAAAAGTCAGCATGGTTTTGTGAAAGACAGGTCTTGTCAAACAAACTTAATAACATTCTATGAAGAGGTCAGTAAAAATATAGATCTAGATGTGGCAGGTGATGTGATCTATTTGGATTTTGCTAAAGCATTTGATACAGTTCCACACAAAAGGTTACTCTACAAATTGAGAGAAATAGGATTGGGGGCAAATGTGTGTATGTGGATTAAAAATTGGCTAAAAGATAGAATGCAGAGGGTTATTGTAAATGGAAAATCCTCAAATTGGACCAGGGTATTGAGCGGAGTACCTCAGGGGTCTGTTTTGGGCCCTCTTCTGTTTAATCTGTTTATTAATGATCTCCCACATTGTGCTGAGAGCCATGTCTCCGTGTTTGCGGATGACACTAAATTAGGTAAGACAATAAAGACGAATCTTTATGTGTTTTCTTTACAGGAAGATTTGGACAGAGTGGGGAACTGGGCAAGAAAGTGGCAAATGAGGTTCAATATAGACAAATGTAAAGTTATGCATTATGGGAAAAATAATAACAAAGTAACAAATACGTTAAATGGTATTTCCCTGGGAAAAACTACTAATGAAAAGGATTTAGGAATCATTGTAGATAAACTTGGCAACAGTGCCCAATGCCAGTCAGCAGCTGCAAGGGCCAATAAGATATTGGCATGTATAAAACGAGGTATAGATTCACGGGAGGAGGATATCATCTTGCCTCTTTACAAATCAATGGTAAGACCTCACCTTGAATATGCAGTACAATTCTGGGCACCAGTCCTTAAAAAGGATATTATGGAAAAGTGCAAAGGAGGGCTACAAAATTAATAAGGGGATTGGAGGATCTTAGTTATGAAGAGAGACTTAAAAAATTGCATTTCTATACGTTAGAAAAAAGTCGTCTTAGAGGGGATATGATAACATTATATAAATATGTGCAGGGCCAATATAAGGAGCTCTCCAGGGACCTGCTCATTAATAGAAATGTACAAAGAACAAGAGGTCACCCCCTGAGACTGGAAGAGCAAAGATTTCACAGACGGCAAAGGAAGGGATTCTTTGCGGTAAGGACAATAAAATTATGGAACTCACTGCCAAGAGAGGTAGTGCTATCAACCACAATAGATGCATTTAAACATGGAAAAGCAGAACATACAGGGCTATTAATAATACAATAAGCATTAATAATAGAGCTTATTGATCCAAGGAGAAATCTGATTGCCTCTTGGAGTCAAGAAGGAATTTTTTCCCCCAGGAGGTAAAATCGAAATAGCTTCCTTGGGGGTTTCGGCTTCTTTTGGATCAAAAACTGGAATGATGGATAGAAGGGTTGGACTTGATGGACTTGTGTCTTTTTTCAACCTAAATTACTATGTGACATTCGAGCCCTGTGTATAAGAAGAGGATAGCACAGGTAGGAAAGGGTTGATAGCGGAGCAGGTAACATTCTCTGCCACAGCTAGACTGGTCGGTATAGTTCACGTTGGTTGTTTAGTGAATAGCCTCTGATCCGGTGAGAGTTTAGTGAAGTGATGCCCAGTGATCGGCAGATAAACCGCAGGTGTGAACATGGTGTGCTGTGTGAGAGCAGTGTTTAGGTGATCCAGTCACAGTATAAGCAGTGTTTAGGTGATAGAGTCACAGTATAAGCAGTGTTTAGGTGATACAGTCACAGTATAAGCAGTGTTTAGGTGATACAGTCACAGTATAAGCAGTGTTTGGCTGATACAGTCACAGTATAAGCAGTGTTTGGCTGATACAGTCACAGTATAAGCAGTGTTTGGCTGATACAGTCACAGTATAAGCAGTGTTTGGGTGATACAGTCACAGTATAAGCAGTGTTTGGGTGATACAGTCACAGTATAAGCAGTGTTTGGGTGATACAGTCACAGTATAAGCAGTGTTTGGGTGATCCAGTCACAGTATAAGCAGTGTTTAGGTGATCCAGTCACAGTATAAGCAGTGTTTAGGTGATCCAGTCACAGTATAAGCAGTGTTTAGGTGATCCAGTCACAGTATAAGCAGTGTTTAGGTGATACAGTCACAGTATAAGCAGTGTTTGGCTGATACAGTCACAGTATAAGCAGTGTTTGGGTGATACAGTCACAGTATAAGCAGTGTTTGGGTGATACAGTCACAGTATAAGCAGTGTTTGGGTGATACAGTCACAGTATTAGCAGTGTTTAGGTGATACAGTCACAGTATAAGCAGTGTTTGGGTGATACAGTCACAGTATAAGCAGTGTTTAGTTGATACAGTCACAGTATAAGCAGTGTTTGGGTGATACAGTCACAGTATAAGCAGTGTTTAGGTGATACAGTCACAGTATAAGCAGTGTTTAGGTGATACAGTCACAGTATTAGCAGTGTTTAGGTGATACAGTCACAGTATTAGCAGTGTTTAGGTGATACAGTCACAGTATTAGCAGTGTTTAGGTGACCTCCCTACAAGAGGCTTGTGTAGGAGCTGCAGGGAGGGGGGGATCAGAGGGAAAGGTAAATTGTTTCTCAGTTGCAGCCAAATAGAGATGTTTTGACCCTCTAGGGCAGGGATAGCCAAAGTGTAACAATCTATAGTATATCATTAACTGGTCCATTGAAGTCCCCAGGAAATGTCCCCCAGACACATGCTGATGCCCTGATCTAGAAAGACATTATAGCGCATGTGCCGTATTCACATTAAATGCATTCGTATGAAAAGAAAATGAAATCTTACGTTGCCGTGCAGTGCTTGTCTCTTTGGAGTGTGATCAGGAGTCAGTATACTGCAGCTCTGCACGGCTAAATGGCAGGAAGGAACCCCACCAACGCGTTTTACCTCCCACACAGACCTTTTCCTCTCTGTTCTAGCAGGGAAGGAAGCCTTGGAGCTTTCATTGTTTCCATATTGTTATATTAAGACTGATACAGTCTGTACAGACAGCAAGGACCCCGTACACACAGTATCCTCTACAGATCCAGTCCCACCCGCAGTGTCTGCGTCATGTAATGATCCAGTCCCACCCGCAGTGTCTGTCTGCGTCATGTAATGATCCAGTCGCACCCGCAGTGTCTGTCTGCGTCATGTAATGATCCAGTCCCACCCGCAGTGTCTGTCTGCGTCATGTAAAGATCCAGTCCCACCCGCAGTGTCTGTCTGCGTCATGTAATGATCCAGTCCCACCCGCAGTGTCTGTCTGCGTCATGTAAAGATCCAGTCCCACCCGCAGTGTCTGTCTGCGTCATGTAAAGATCCAGTCCCACCCGCAGTGTCTGTCTGCGTCATGTAAAGATCCAGTCCCACCCGCAGTGTCTGCCTGCGTCATGTAAAGATCCAGTCCCACCCGCAGTGTCTGCCTGCGTCATGTAAAGATCCAGTCCCACCCGCAGTGTCTGCCTGTGTCATGTAAAGATCCAGTCCCACCCGCAGTGTCTGCGTCATGTAAAGATCCAGTCCCACCCGCAGTGTCTGCGTCATGTAAAGATCCAGTCCCACCCGCAGTGTCTGCGTCATGTAAAGATCCAGTCCCACCCGCAGTGTCTGCGTCATGTAAAGATCCAGTCCCACCCGCAGTGTCTGCGTCATGTAAAGATCCAGTCCCACCCGCAGTGTCTGCGTCATGTAAAGATCCAGTCCCACCCGCAGTGTCTGTCTGCGTCATGTAAAGATCCAGTCCCACCCGCAGTGTCTGTCTGCGTCATGTAAAGATCCAGTCCCACCCGCAGTGTCTGCGTCATGTAAAGATCCAGTCCCACCCGCAGTGTCTGCGTCATGTAAAGATCCAGTCCCACCCGCAGTGTCTGTCTGCGTCATGTAAAGATCCAGTCCCACCCGCAGTGTCTGTCTGCGTCATGTAAAGATCCAGTCCCACCCGCAGTGTCTGCGTCATGTAAAGATCCAGTCCCACCCGCAGTGTCTGCGTCATGTAAAGATCCAGTCCCACCCGCAGTGTCTGCGTCATGTAAAGATCCAGTCCCACCCGCTGTGTCTGTCTGCGTCATGTAAAGATCCAGTCCCACCCGCAGTGTCTGCTTCATGTAAAGATCCAGTCCCACCCGCAGTGTCTGCGTCATGTAATGATCCAGTCCCACCCGCAGTGTCTGTCTGCGTCATGTAAAGATCCAGTCCCACCCGCAGTGTCTGTCTGCGTCATGTAATGATCCAGTCCCACCCGCAGTGTCTGTCTGCGTCATGTAAAGATCCAGTCCCACCCGCAGTGTCTGTCTGCGTCATGTAAAGATCCAGTCCCACCCGCAGTGTCTGCGTCATGTAAAGATCCAGTCCCACCCGCAGTGTCTGCGTCATGTAAAGATCCAGTCCCACCCGCAGTGTCTGCGTCATGTAAAGATCCAGTCCCACCCGCAGTGTCTGTCTGCGTCATGTAAAGATCCAGTCCCACCCGCAGTGTCTGCGTCATGTAATGATCCAGTCCCACCCGCAGTGTCTGCGTCATGTAAAGATCCAGTCCCACCCGCAGTGTCTGCGTCATGTAAAGATCCAGTCCCACCCGCAGTGTCTGTCTGCGTCATGTAAAGATCCAGTCCCACCCGCAGTGTCTGTCTGCGTCATGTAAAGATCCAGTCCCACCCGCAGTGTCTGTCTGCGTCATGTAAAGATCCAGTCCCACCCGCAGTGTCTGTCTGCGTCATGTAAAGATCCAGTCCCACCCGCAGTGTCTGCGTCATGTAAAGATCCAGTCCCACCCGCAGTGTCTGCGTCATGTAAAGATCCAGTCCCACCCGCAGTGTCTGCGTCATGTAAAGATCCAGTCCCACCCGCAGTGTCTGCGTCATGTAAAGATCCAGTCCCACCCGCTGTGTCTGTCTGCGTCATGTAAAGATCCAGTCCCACCCGCAGTGTCTGCGTCATGTAAAGATCCAGTCCCACCCGCAGTGTCTGCGTCATGTAATGATCCAGTCCCACCCGCTGTGTCTGTCTGCGTCATGTAAAGATCCAGTCCCACCCGCAGTGTCTGTCTGCGTCATGTAAAGATCCAGTCCCACCCGCAGTGTCTGTCTGCGTCATGTAAAGATCCAGTCCCACCCGCAGTGTCTGTCTGCGTCATGTAAAGATCCAGTCCCACCCGCAGTGTCTGTCTGCGTCATGTAAAGATCCAGTCCCACCCGCAGTGTCTGCGTCATGTAAAGATCCAGTCCCACCCGCAGTGTCTGCGTCATGTAAAGATCCAGTCCCACCCGCAGTGTCTGCGTCATGTAAAGATCCAGTCCCACCCGCAGTGTCTGCGTCATGTAAAGATCCAGTCCCACCCGCAGTGTCTGTCTGCGTCATGTAAAGATCCAGTCCCACCCGCAGTGTCTGCGTCATGTAAAGATCCAGTCCCACCCGCAGTGTCTGCGTCATGTAAAGATCCTGTTCTGTTTATTATTTATGCTTTTTTCTGTCCTTACTTTGTGTCCTTTACCTGTCTCTTCCTTGAACCCTGTCCTGACGCCCTGTTATTCTAACTCCCTAAGTCCTGTGAATGGACTATCCTGGAGCCCTGTTAAAAGACCATCCGTAGCCCTGTTAGGGGCTATCCTGAGTCCTGTCATGGAACCTTTTTAATAACCTATGATCTGTCACAGGGTACCCATCTCTTAATCCGGTAAGAGGGTCACCATCTCTTAATCCTGTAAGAGGGTCACCATCTCTTAATCCGGTAAGAGGGTCACCATCTCTGAACCCGTTAAGAGGGTCACCATCTCTGAACCCGGTAAGAGGGTCACCATCTCTGTATCCTGTTATTGGATTTGACCTTTTTCAGATTAATTTCTGGTTTTCCATTGTGCCAGTTATTATTCCGGGTTTTCTATGTTTCCTTGTACCTCGTTATTTTGTTCCTATTTGAGTGAGCTCCACCCATTTCCCCAGTTTTCTTTCCTCAGTGCTGCTACAGGTATTTTTCTATGTGTTTTTGTCTGTGTTTTTGCATAATTCAGTTTGTAGTTTCCGTCTTTATTTTAGAGTTAGGTACCTGCCTGATTGTGAGGTACCTTGACGCTGGTTGTCAAGCTTACATCTTATGACCATAAGTGAACCAAACCCTCACCATTCCATCTCAGAGTATTAGGTTAGTTACTGTATTTATGCCTGTATGTTTCCATGTTCCCATATCCTCTTTCCCTGAAGCACCTAAGGATTCTAGCTCATCTGTCCTCTCCCCTTGTTAGTGTTGAGCGAACCTGAACCGCACTGTTCGGGTTCATACTGAACATTACGGTGTCAGTGCCACGAACCCGAACATTTCACTGTATGTTCGGGTTGGAGTTCGAGGTTCGGCTACAAACCGAAAGTCTTTAAACCGAAAGTCATTCGGTTTATAGACTTTCGGTTTATGTAATACATGTAATGCTATTGCTATTCTATAAACCGAAATAGAGTCCCCATTCCCCATCAATTGACCTATTCTTATGAATGGGGACTCTATTTCGGTTTATAGAATAGCAATAGCATTACATGTATTACATCTGAGAGTCAAATAGAACCGTCAAATACTGTGCTTACAGCGCACTTTGAAAAATTCTAATAGTTTTTGGTGCTAAATAATACAGTATTTGTAATTTGTATGTATTTTATGTTATTTGAAGTTATTTCCCTATCCACATTTGCTTGCAGGGCACTTGTCCTACTCTTACCCATATTTTACTTTATTTTTTAGCCCTCTCGCCCTTTCCGGACTTTTTTAGAGGCATTTTAGTGGGCAAAAGTTTGTGTCCCCATTGACTTCAATGGGGTTCGGGTTCAGGGTCAAGTTCGGGGTCAAGTTCGAGCACGGAACCGGACTTTTTTCCGAAGCTTGGTCGAACCTCTCGAACCCGAACATCCAGGTGTCCGCTCAACTCTACCCCTTGTCCCATTTCTGATTTCCCTTATGAGGCATCTGAGGATCCTGGCTCCTCACTCCATCCCTTGTGCTCCTTATTCCTTAGCTCTGTCCTCTGTTTGTTTTATGGTATGTCTGTCATTGTGTATGTCTCCTTTAGTTCTCTAGTATTATCTTATGCTTAATCCGGCTCATGTATGTTTTAGTTATATGTTACTCTATCTTGCTCCTTAGTCTCTCCTGAAGCCCTGGACTCTGTATTATGTTATTTCTGTATTCTGCTCTGTCCCTGTTGCTACCGCTCTGCCTAAGCTTATCTGCTTCAGTCTGCAGCATCCTATTAATATTGTCAGTTATGTTCCATTCTCACGCCAGGATGTCTTCTGCGTTTCTTCAGTTCCTGCTATGTTTATAGTGGATGCAACAACTGCTACCACAAGGGCCTGTAATGTGGGCACACCAACCTGGAGCCTCAGCATTCCGGCAAGTGCAGTTACCCTAAATAGGGCAATATATATATATATATATATATATATATATATATATATATATATATTTGTTGTGCAAAAAAAATCACTGAAGTGCAAAAACACCATCTACATAAATCTGTGTATATAACCTATATATATATATATATAATACACCTTGTAAAAGCACACAAAAACAACAATAATTGTATAGCACACAATTTTATAATACATGCATATAGTGCACAAGTGTACACACAATCATTTAAATCACAAATTCCTTATAAATATAGTGTAAAAAGCTAATTCAATAATTATAAGAAAATTATAAATTTATCACTGAAATTAGCAGTAATGACCTGTAAAAAACAACAAATACCAAGAAAATAGCTAAGTATGTCTGAAATAATGTCAGACGTATAAAGAATACCAGTACACTCACAAACGCAGCTCCTTTTTAGTAAGGAGCAAAGATATAGGCACTCGGTGGGGGCATGCCTGCCACATGGGATATACTGGCTCCAACATCTTCTTGAAGAACAGAATAGACACCAAACACTAGTGTCAGGGTTCAACACTGACCTTCTGACTCATGCATATAAAGTCATTATTTATGTGTTTATATTCCTCCTGCCTCCTCTAGAGGTCTCCCTACCTTACTGTGCTTGTATTCCTCCTGCCTCCTCTAGAGGTCTCCCTACCTTACTTTGCTTGTATTCCTCCTGCCTCCTCTAGAGGTCTCCCTACCTTACTATGTTTGTATTCCTCCTGCCTCCTCTAGAGGTCTCCCTACCTTACTTTGCTTGTATTCCTCCTGCCTCCTCTAGAGGTCTCCCTACCTTACTATGGTTATATTCCTCCTGCCTCCTCTAGAGGTCTCCCTACCTTACTATGGTTATATTCCTCCTGCCTCCTCTAGAGGTCTCCCTACCTTACTATGGTTATATTCCTCCTGCCTCCTCTAGAGGTCTCCCTACCTTACTATGGTTATATTCCTCCTGCCTCCTCTAGAGGTCTCCCTACCTTACTATGGTTATATTCCTCCTGCCTCCTCTAGAGGCCTCCCTACCTTACTTAGCTTGTATACCTCCTGCCTCCTCTAGAGGCCTCCCTACCTTACTTTGCTTATATTCCTCCTGCCTCCTCTAGAGGCCTCCCTACCTTACTTAGCTTGTATACCTCCTGCCTCCTCTAGAGGCCTCCCTACCTTACTATGCTTGTATTCCTCCTGCCTCCTCTAGAGGTCTCCCTACCTTACTATGTTTGTATTCCTCCTGCCTCCTCTAGAGGTCTCCCTACCTTACTTTGCTTGTATTCCTCCTGCCTCCTCTAGAGGTCTCCCTACATTACTATGCTTGTATTCCTCCTGCCTCCTTTAGAGGTCTCCCTACCTTACTATGCTTATATTCCTCCTGCCTCCTCTAGAGGCCTCCCTAGCTTACTATGCTTATATTCCTCCTGCCTCCTCTAGAGGTCTCCCTACCTTACTATGCTTATATTCCTCCTGCCTCCTCTAGAGGCCTCCCTAGCTTACTTTGCTTGTATTCCTCCTGCCTCCTCTAGAGGTCTCCCTACCTTACTATGCTTATATTCCTCCTGCCTCCTCTAGAGGCCTCCCTAGCTTACTTTGCTTGTATTCCTCCTGCCTCCTCTAGAGGTCTCCCTACCTTACTATGCTTATATTCCTCCTGCCTCCTCTAGAGGTCTCCCTACATTACTATGCTTGTATTCCTCCTGCCTCCTCTAGAGGTCTCCCTACCTTACTTAGCTTGTATACCTCCTGCCTCCTCTAGAGGCCTCCCTACCTTACTATGCTTGTATTCCTCCTGCCTCCTCTAGAGGTCTCCCTACCTTACTATGTTTGTATTCCTCCTGCCTCCTCTAGAGGTCTCCCTACCTTACTTTGCTTGTATTCCTCCTGCCTCCTCTAGAGGTCTCCCTACATTACTATGCTTGTATTCCTCCTGCCTCCTTTAGAGGTCTCCCTACCTTACTATGCTTGTATTCCTCCTGCCTCCTCTAGAGGCCTCCCTAGCTTACTATGCTTATATTCCTCCTGCCTCCTCTAGAGGTCTCCCTACCTTACTATGCTTATATTCCTCCTGCCTCCTCTAGAGGCCTCCCTAGCTTACTTTGCTTGTATTCCTCCTGCCTCCTCTAGAGGTCTCCCTACCTTACTTTGCTTGTATTCCTCCTGCCTCCTCTAGAGGTCTCCCTACCTTACTTTGCTTGTATACCTCCTGCCTCCTCTAGAGGCCTCCCTACCTTACTATGCTTATATTCCTCCTGCCTCCTCTAGAGGTCTCCCTACATTACTATGCGTGTATTCCTCCTGCCTCCTCTAGAGGTCTCCCTACCTTACTATGCTTGTATTCCTCCTGCCTCCTCTAGAGGTCTCCCTACCTTACTATGCTTGTATTCCTCCTGCCTCCTCTAGAGGTCTCCCTACCTTACTTTGCTTGTATTCCTCCTGCCTCCACTAGAGGTCTCCCTACCTTACTATGCTTGTATTTCTCCTGCCTCCTCTAGAGGTCTCCCTACCTTACTATGCTTGTATTCCTCCTGCCTCCTCTAGAGGTCTCCCTACCTTACTGTGCTTGTATTTCTCCTGCCTCCTCTAGAGGTCTCCCTACCTTACTATGCTTGTATTCCTCCTGCCTCCTCTAGAGGTCTCCCTACCTTACTTTGCTTGTATACCTCCTGCCTCCTCTAGAGGCCTCCCTAGCTTACTATGCTTGTATTCCTCCTGCCTCCTCTAGAGGTCTCCCTACCTTACTGTGCTTGTATTCCTCCTGCCTCCTCTAGAGGTCTCCCTACATTACTATGCTTGTATTCCTCCTGCCTCCTTTAGAGGTCTCCCTACCTTACTTTGCTTGTATTCCTCCTGCCTCCTCTAGAGGTCTCCCTACCTTACTATGGTTATATTCCTCCTGCCTCCTCTAGAGGTCTCCCTACCTTACTGTGCTTGTATTTCTCCTGCCTCCTCTAGAGGTCTCCCTACCTTACTTTGCTTGTATGCCTCCTGCCTCCTCTAGTGGTCTCCCTACCTTACTGTGCTTGTATTTCTCCTGCCTCCTCTAGAGGTCTCCCTACCTTACTATGCTTGTATTCCTCCTGCCTCCTCTAGAGGTCTCCCTACATTACTATGCTTGTATTCCTCCTGCCTCCTTTAGAGGTCTCCCTACCTTACTGTGCTTGTATTTCTCCTGCCTCCTCTAGAGGTCTCCCTACCTTACTATGCTTGTATTCCTCCTGCCTCCACTAGAGGTCTCCCTACCTTACTTTGCTTGTATTCCTCCTGCCTCCACTAGAGGTCTCCCTACCTTACTATGCTTGTATTCCTCCTGCCTCCTCTAGAGGTCTCCCTACCTTACTATGCTTATATTCCTCCTGCCTCTTCTAGAGGTCTCCCTACCTTACTTTGCTTGTATTCCTCCTGCCTCCTCTAGAGGTCTCCCTACCTTACTATGCTTGTATTCCTCCTGCCTCCTCTAGAGGTCTCCCTACCTTACTATGCTTGTATTCCTCCTGCCTCCTCTAGAGGTCTCCCTACCTTACTTTGCTTGTATTCCTTGCCCTCTGTTTGGTGTCAGGTGGGCTTGTTACCTTTTGCTCACACCCAGGTGTCAGGGAAACCTTTGTTGGGAGTCTTTTAGGCAGAGATGTTTTGTCAGGGCTTACCTTTGTTGGGAGTCCTTTAGGCAGAGATGTATGCTCACCCTTGCAAACAAACACAGACCAGGGTGACAAGGTAAGAAGCCACGTGGCCTGTGAGTTTGTGCACGGGGGCTGGTCAGGATATCCAGGTAAAGTTACAGACAAGGACAAGAGCAAAATAATCTTTGTGGGTAAGCCAGAGGTCAGAGGATGCCAGAATTCAGAATAAACAGGTAACAAATCCAAGGTCAAAAGACAAAAATGATCAGGAATACTGGAAGTCAAAATCACAGGAACCAAACAAGGAATCCAGAGTCAATGAACTGACACTGCCCTTAGGGAGAGGCCGTGTCTTATACCTTGTTAATTAGGTATGTGATTCAGCTGGAGAGTTACTGACAGGTCAGAGCCTTTGGTGAAGTCCAGCCCCCTAGTGCTGCAGGCAATACAAATATAAACAGGAGTATTTCAAAGTTCTGAAATCGCTCAGAGGCAAAATAGCAGGATACGGTCCAGAAGAACCACAGTTCAAATCCCCTGTTGGGTGCATCTGGGGCAACCACATCTGGCAGTCTGGATGGCATGGTGGCGATCCTGACACCAGGTTAAATAGCTGCAGTTTCTGGCAAATAATGCCCTGACTTCTGAGAGCTGCTGCTTCTGTTCCTGATCCTCTCCTTAAAGCCCATTTGTATTGTGACCTTGTCCAGGAACTGGGAATCTGAATCTCAGCGACTCAACCAGCCCGGGGGATATGTTTCAGCATCTCCTGAGACCCTCTGAGTACATCAAGATCTCTTCAGCTAAGTTATTCCCTTTAAGCTGCCCTTCTCATTTCTCACCCTCTTGGGTGTTCCTGTTTAGCTACCCTTCTCAGACCTCACCCTCTCTCGGGTGTTCCTGTTTAGCTACCCTTCTCAGACCTCACCCTCTCTCGGGTGTTCCTGTTTAGCTACCCTTCTCAGACCTCACCCTCTCTCGGGTGTTCCTTTTTAGCTGTCCTTCTCAGACCTCACCCTCTCTCGGGTGTTCCTGTTTAGCTGTCCTTCTCAGACCTCACCCTCTCTCGGGTGTTCCTGTTTAGCTACCCTTCTCATTTCTCACCCCCTCTTGGGTGTTCCTGTTTAGTTACCCTTCTCAGACCTCACCCTCTCTCGCGTGTTCCTGTTTAGTTACCCTTCTCATTCCTCACCCTCTCTCGGGTGTTCCTGTTTAGCTACCCTTCTCCGTCTTCACCCCCTCTCGGGTGTTCCTGTTTAGCTACCCTTCTCATTTCTCACCCCCTCTCGGGTGTTCCTGTTTAGTTACCCTTCTCATTCCTCATCCTCTCTCGGGTGTTCCTGTTTAGCTACCCTTCTCATTTCGAACCCCCTCTCGCGTGTTCCTGTTTAGTTACCCTTCTCATTCCTCATCCTCTCTCGGGTGTTCCTGTTTAGTTACCCTTCTTATTCCTCACCCTTTCTCGGGTGTTCCTGTTTAGTTACCCTTCTCAGACCTCACCCTCTCTCGGGTGATCCTGTTTAGCTACCCTTCTCAGATCTCACCCTCTCTCGGGTGTTCCTGTTAAGCTACCCTTCTCAGACCTCACCCTCTCTCGGGTGTTCCTGTTTAGCTACCCTTCTCAGACCTCACCCTCTCTCGGGTGTTCCTGTTTAGTTACCCTTCTCATTCCTCACCCTCTCTCGGGTGTTCCTGTTTAGTTACCCTTCTCAGACCTCACCCTCTCTCGTGTGTTCCTGTTTAGCTACCCTTCTCATTCCTCACCCTCTCTCGGGTGTTCCTGTTTAGCTGTCCTTCTCCGTCTTCACCCCCTCTCGGGTGTTCCTGTTTAGCTACCCTTCTCATTTCTCACCCCCTCTTGGGTGTTCCTGTTTAGTTACCCTTCTCAGACCTCACCCTCTCTCGCGTGTTCCTGTTTAGTTACCCTTCTCATTCCTCACCCTCTCTCGGGTGTTCCTGTTTAGCTACCCTTCTCCGTCTTCACCCCCTCTCGGGTGTTCCTGTTTAGCTACCCTTCTCATTTCTCACCCCCTCTCGGGTGTTCCTGTTTAGTTACCCTTCTCAGACCTCACCCTCTCTCGCGTGTTCCTGTTTAGTTACCCTTCTCATTCCTCATCCTCTCTCGGGTGTTCCTGTTTAGTTACCCTTCTTATTTCTCACCCCCTCTCGCGTGTTCCTGTTTAGTTACCCTTCTCAGACCTCACCCTCTCTCGGGTGATCCTGTTTAGCTACCCTTCTCAGATCTCACCCTCTCTCGGGTGTTCCTGTTTAGCTACCCTTCTCAGACCTCACCCTCTCTTGGGTGTTCCTGTTTAGCTACCCTTCTCAGACCTCACCCTCTCTTGGGTGTTCCTGTTTAGCTACCCTTCTCAGACCTCACCCTCTCTCGGGTGTTCCTGTTTAGTTACCCTTCTCATTCCTCACCCTCTCTCGGGTGTTCCTGTTTAGTTACCCTTCTCATTCCTCACCCTCTCTCGGGTGTTCCTGTTTAGTTACCCTTCTCAGACCTCACCCTCTCTCGGGTGTTCCTGTTTAGTTACCCTTCTCATTCCTCACCCTCTCTCGGGTGTTCCTGTTTAGTTACCCTTCTCATTCCTCACCCTCTCTCGGGTGTTCCTGTTTAGTTACCCTTCTCATTCCTCACCCCCTCTCGGGTGTTCCTGTTCAGCTACCCTTCTCAGATCTCACCCTCTCTCGGGTGTTCCTGTTTAGCTACCCTTCTCCGTCCTCACCCCCTCTCGGGTGTTCCTGTTTAGCTACCCTTCTCCGTCCTCACCCTCTCTCGGGTGTTCCTGTTTAGCTACCCTTCTCATTCCTCACCCTCTCTCGGGTGTTCCTGTTTAGCTACCCTTCTCCGTCCTCACCCTCTCTCGGGTGTTCCTGTTTAGCTACCCTTCTCCGTCCTCACCCTCTCTCGGGTGTTCCTGTTCAGCTACCCTTCTCAGACCTCACCCTCTCTCGGGTGTTCCTGTTCAGCTACCCTTCTCCGTCCTAACCCTCTCTCGGGTGTTCCTGTTAAGTTACCCTTCTCATTCCTCACCCTCTCTCGGGTGTTCCTTTTTAGCTACCCTTCTCAGACCTCACCCTCTCTCGGGTGTTCCTGTTTAGCTACCCTTCTCATTTCTCACCCCCTCTCGCGTGTTCCTGTTTAGTTACCCTTCTCATTCCTCATCCTCTCTCGGGTGTTCCTGTTTAGTTACCCTTCTTATTCCTCACCCTTTCTCGGGTGTTCCTGTTTAGTTACCCTTCTCAGACCTCACCCTCTCTCGGGTGTTCCTGTTTAGCTACCCTTCTCATTTCTCACCCCCTCTTGGGTGTTCCTGTTTAGTTACCCTTCTCAGACCTCACCCTCTCTCGCGTGTTCCTGTTTAGTTACCCTTCTCATTCCTCACCCTCTCTCGGGTGTTCCTGTTTAGCTACCCTTCTCCGTCTTCACCCCCTCTCGGGTGTTCCTGTTTAGCTACCCTTCTCATTTCTCACCCCCTCTCGGGTGTTCCTGTTTAGTTACCCTTCTCATTCCTCACCCTCTCTCGGGTGTTCCTGTTTAGTTACCCTTCTCATTCCTCACCCTCTCTCGGGTGTTCCTGTTTAGTTACCCTTCTCATTCCTCACCCCCTCTCGGGTGTTCCTGTTCAGCTACCCTTCTCAGATCTCACCCTCTCTCGGGTGTTCCTGTTTAGCTACCCTTCTCATTCCTCACCCTCTCTCGGGTGTTCCTGTTTAGCTACCCTTCTCCGTCCTCACCCTCTCTCGGGTGTTCCTGTTTAGCTACCCTTCTCCGTCCTCACCCTCTCTCGGGTGTTCCTGTTCAGCTACCCTTCTCAGACCTCACCCTCTCTCGGGTGTTCCTGTTCAGCTACCCTTCTCCGTCCTAACCCTCTCTCGGGTGTTCCTGTTAAGTTACCCTTCTCATTCCTCACCCTCTCTCGGGTGTTCCTTTTTAGCTACCCTTCTCAGACCTCACCCTCTCTCGGGTGTTCCTGTTTAGCTACCCTTCTCAGATCTCACCCCCTCTCTGGTGTTCCTGTTTAGCTACCCTTCTCCGTCCTCACCCCCTCTCGGGTGTTCCTGTTTAGCTACCCTTCTCATTCTTCACCCTCTCTCAGGTGTTCCTTTTTAGCTACCCTTCTCCGTCCTCACCCTCTCTCGGGTGTTCCTGTTCAGCTACCCTTCTCAGACCTCACCCTCTTTTGGGTGTTCCTGTTTAGCTACCCTTCTCAGATCTCACCCCCTGTCGGGTGTTCCTGTTTAGCTACCCTTCTCCGTCCTCACCCCCTCTCGGGTGTTCCTGTTTAGCTACCCTTCTCATTCTTCACCCTCTCTCGGGTGTTCCTGTTTAGCTGCCCTTCTCCGTCCTCACCCCCTCTCGGGTGTTCCTGTTTAGCTACCCTTCTCCGTCCTCACCCCCTCTCGGGTGTTCCTGTTTAGCTACCCTTCTCCGTCCTCACCCTCTCTCGGGTGTTCCTGTTTAGCTATCCTTCTCATTCTTCACCCTCTCTCAGGTGTTCCTTTTTAGCTACCCTTCTCCGTCCTCACCCTCTCTCGGGTGTTCCTGTTCAGCTACCCTTCTCAGACCTCACCCTCTTTTGGGTGTTCCTGTTTAGCTACCCTTCTCAGATCTCACCCCCTGTCGGGTGTTCCTGTTTAGCTACCCTTCTCCGTCCTCACCCCCTCTCGGTTGTTCCTGTTTAGCTACCCTTCTCATTCTTCACCCTCTCTCGGGTGTTCCTGTTTAGCTACCCTTTTCAGACCTCACCCTCTTTTGGGTGTTCCTGATTAGCTACCCTTCTAAGATCTCACCCCCTGTCGGGTGTTCCTGTTTAGCTACCCTTCTCCGTCCTCACCCCCTCTCGGGTGTTCCTGTTTAGCTACCCTTCTCCGTCCTCACCCTCTCTCGGGTGTTCCTGTTCAGCTACCCTTCTCAGACCTCACCCTCTCTCGGGTGTTCCTGTTCAGCTACCCTTCTCCGTCCTAACCCTCTCTCGGGTGTTCCTGTTAAGTTACCCTTCTCATTCCTCACCCTCTTTTGGGTGTTCCTGTTTAGCTACCCTTCTCAGATCTCACCCCCTCTCGGGTGTTCCTGTTTAGCTACCCTTCTCCGTCCTCACCCTCTCTCGGGTGTTCCTGTTTAGCTACCCTTCTCCGTCCTCACCCTCTCTCGGGTGTTCCTGTTTAGCTGTCCTTCTCAGACCTCACCCTCTCTCGGGTGTTCCTGTTTAGTTACCCTTCTCAGACCTCACCCTCTCTCAGGTGTTCCTTTTTAGCTACCCTTCTCCGTCCTCACCCTCTCTCGGGTGTTCCTGTTCAGCTACCCTTCTCAGACCTCACCCTCTTTTGGGTGTTCCTGTTTAGCTACCCTTCTCCGTCCTCACCCTCTCTCGGGTGTTCCTGTTTAGCTACCCTTCTCATTCCTCACCCTCTCTCGGGTGTTCCTGTTTAGTTACCCTTCTCCGTCCTCACCCTCTCTCGTGTGTTCCTGTTTAGCTACCCTTCTCATTCCTCACCCTCTCTCGGGTGTTCCTGTTTAGTTACCCTTCTCCGTCCTCACCCTCTCTCGTGTGTTCCTGTTTAGCTACCCTTCTCATTCCTCACCCTCTCTCGGGTGTTCCTGTTACTCACCCTCTCTGGCCTGAACCCTTACCTCTGGCCTGAACCCTTACCTCTGGCCTGAACCCTTACCTCTGGCCTGAACCCTTACCTCTGGCCTGAACCCTTACCTCTGGCCTGAACCCTTGCCTCTGGCCTGAACCCTTGCCTCTGGCCTGAACCCTTGCCTCTGGCCTGAACCCTTGCCTCTGGCCTGAACCCTTGCCTCTGTCCTTAACCCTTACCTCTGGCCTGAACCCTTGCCTCTGGCCTGAACCCTTGCCTCTGGCCTGAACCCTTGCCTCTGGCCTGAACCCTTGCCTCTGGCCTGAACCCTTACCTCTGGCCTGAACCCTTGCCTCTAGCCTGAACCCTTACCTCTAGCCTGAACCCTTACCTCTGGCCTGAACCCTTACCTCTGGCCTGAACCCTTGCCTCTGACCTGAACCCTTGCCTCTAGCCTGAACCCTTGCCTCTGGCCTGAACCCTTGCCTCTGGTCTGAACCCTTGCCTCTGGCCCGAACCCTTGCCTCTGGCCTTAACCCTTACCTCTGGCCTGAACCCTTGCCTCTGGCCTTAACCCTTGCCTCTGGCCTGAACCCTTGCCTCTGGCCTGAACCCTTACCTCTGGCCTGAACCCTTGCCTCTGGCCTGAACCCTTGCCTCTGGCCTGAACCCTTACCTTTAGCCTGAACCCTTGCCTCTGGCCTGAACCCTTGCCTCTGGTCTGAACCCTTGCCTCTGGCCTGAACCCTTACCTCTGGCCTGAACCCTTACCTCTGGCCCGAACCCTTGCCTCTGGCCTTAACCCTTGCCTCTGGCCTTAACCCTTACCTCTAGCCTGAACCCTTGCCTCTGGCCTTAACCCTTGCCTCTGGCCTTAACCCTTACCTCTGGCCTGAACCCTTGCCTCTGGCCTGAACCCTTGCCTCTGGCCTGAACCCTTACCTCTGGCCTGAACCCTTACCTCTGGCCTGAACCCTTGCCTCTGGCCTGAACCCTTACCTCTGGCCGGAACCCTTACCTCTGGCCGGAACCCTTACCTCTGGCCTGAACCCTTGCCTCTGGCCTGAACCCTTACCTCTGGCCTGAACCCTTGCCTCTGGCCTGAACCCTTGCCTCTGGCCTGAACCCTTGCCTCTGGCCTGAACCCTTGCCTCTGGCCTGAACCCTTGCCTCTAGCCTGAACCCTTGCCTCTGGCCTGAACCCTTGCCTCTGGCCTGAACCCTTACCTCTGGCCTGAACCCTTACCTCTGGCCTGAACCCTTACCTCTGGCCTGAACCCTTGCCTCTGGCCTGAACCCTTGCCTCTAGCCTGAACCCTTACCTCTGACCTTAACCCTTACCTCTGGCCTGAACCCTTGCCTCTGGCCTGAACCCTTACCTCTGGCCTGAACCCTTGCCTCTGGCCTGAACCCTTGCCTCTAGCCTGAACCCTTACCTCTAGCCTGAACCCTTACCTCTGGCCTGAACCCTTACCTCTGGCCTGAACCCTTACCTCTGGCCTGAACCCTTGCCTCTGACCTGAACCCTTGCCTCTAGCCTGAACCCTTGCCTCTGGCCTGAACCCTTGCCTCTGGTCTGAACCCTTGCCTCTGGCCCGAACCCTTGCCTCTGGCCTTAACCCTTACCTCTAGCCTGAACCCTTGCCTCTGGCCTTAACCCTTGCCTCTAGCCTGAACCCTTGCCTCTGGCCTGAACCCTTGCCTCTGGCCTGAACCCTTACCTCTGGCCTGAACCCTTGCCTCTGGCCTGAACCCTTGCCTCTGGCCTGAACCCTTACCTTTAGCCTGAACCCTTGCCTCTGGCCTGAACCCTTGCCTCTGGTCTGAACCCTTGCCTCTGGCCTGAACCCTTACCTCTGGCCTGAACCCTTACCTCTGGCCCGAACCCTTACCTCTGGCCTTAACCCTTGCCTCTGGCCTTAACCCTTGCCTCTGGCCTTAACCCTTGCCTCTGGCCTTAACCCTTACCTCTAGCCTGAACCCTTGCCTCTGGCCTTAACCCTTGCCTCTGGCCTGAACCCTTACCTCTGGCCTGAACCCTTGCCTCTGGCCTGAACCCTTACCTCTGGCCTGAACCCTTACCTCTGGCCTGAACCCTTGCCTCTGGCCTGAACCCTTGCCTCTGGCCTGAACCCTTACCTCTGGCCTGAACCCTTGCCTCTGGCCTGAACCCTTGCCTCTGGCCTGAACCCTTGCCTCTAGCCTGAACCCTTGCCTCTGGCCTGAACCCTTGCCTCTGGTCTGAACCCTTGCCTCTGGCCCGAACCCTTACCTCTGGCCCGAACCCTTACCTCTAGCCTGAACCCTTGCCTCTGGCCTTAACCCTTGCCTCTGGCCTTAACCCTTGCCTCTGGCCTTAACCCTTACCTCTAGCCTGAACCCTTGCCTCTGGCCTGAACCCTTACCTCTGGCCTGAACCCTTGCCTCTGGCCTGAACCCTTACCTTTAGCCTGAACCCTTGCCTCTGGCCTGAACCCTTGCCTCTGGTCTGAACCCTTGCCTCTGGCCTGAACCCTTACCTCTGGCCCGAACCCTTACCTCTGGCCTTAACCCTTGCCTCTGGCCTTAACCCTTACCTCTAGCCTGAACCCTTGCCTCTGGCCTTAACCCTTGCCTCTGGCCTTAACCCTTACCTCTGGCCTGAACCCTTACCTCTGGCCTGAACCCTTGCCTCTGGTCTGAACCCTTGCCTCTGGCCTTAACCCTTACCTCTAGCCTGAACCCTTGCCTCTGGCCTGAACCCTTGTTTATCTCTCTCCACCTTTGCTTTGTCTACAG